>OV121073.1:52159875-52268528 GCA_921293005.1 Nemoura dubitans
GAATATGTCTGCCCCTTCCTCCCCCCCCCTCACCTCCTGGTATACCCACAGCCAAAATCAAAATTGGCAACACCTCCGCTCACTTTGAAATTAAAGCGGATTGCAGTTACTTTACTAACTTATAATAATAATTATTATTATTATTGTCATTTTATTTATCACAATTTACCATACAATGCTATAAGACATGTCAGTCACTTAAAAACTAAAAATGCATTAATAGAATAAAACGCGTTCTCAACTAAAAAGATCTTGATGGTTGTTTTTAACTTATTTACATTATTTACACAATTTTTAACCTTTCTAATAGTCACTGCTTTATTGTAGAACTTTATTCCAACTAGGAATGGATTTTTATCAATATAATTTGATTTATGACTATCGACTTTTAATAAATGCTTATTCCTAGTATTATAATTATGTTGAGTATCATTATGAACATAAATATTTTTCTATAGTTTAAACAAATAATATTAAATATATACAGACAAGGCAATGTCAATATTTTGTACTTGATAAAGTAGGGCCTGCAAGAGTCTTTAAAGAACATGCCTGGTGAGCAAGGATTGCTATTTGCAAGAGCTAAATATTTAATTGCTCTTTTCTGAATTATAAATAATCGTTTGGTATGACGAGAATGTCCCCAGAGTGTGTTACCATACAGAAGTCTTGAATGAATATATGAATAATAGACAAGTTTAGCAGTTTCAAAATCACAGATTTGCATTATTCTCTTAATAAGAAAACTTCCAGAAGAAATTGTTTTACTTATAGAGTTAATATGTTCTTCCCATTGTAGCTTCTTATCTATGATGATCCCCAAAAATTTGGTAGAATCACTGGGCATTATGCTTTTTCCATTGAAATGAAATAAGAGACTGGATAATGTATGTAACTTATTAAAGGGATGCAATTGGAGTATTGCTGTTTTTGAATAATTTATGGCCAATTTATTATTGTTAACCCAATTTTTCATATCTTTACTGGCTTTAATGTTCTTGTCTATTTCATTCGAATCAATACTTTGGTCATTAACTAAAAAGTGGGTTGTATCATCCGCAAATAATGTCAACTTACCCTGCTCAATAGAATATGGCAAATCATTTGAAAATAAAATGAAATGCAGGGGGGCAATGATAGAACCTTGTTGCACACCAATATTAATTATTACTTCCTCGGAATTAATGATCAATTTTCAGACATTATTTTAGTTATGTGTCGTCAATCTTTAAGGTACGATTTGATCCATTCGTTAGCTACACCATAAATACCATAGTATTTTAATTTTTCCATCAATATATCGTGACTGACCATGTCAAATGCTTTGGTGGAGTCATAGAAGACGCCAATAGCAGATTTTCTATTTTCAAGGGACGTGTATACTTGATTCATGAAGCTTAACATTGCGGTTGTTGTTGATTTACCCTATCTAAAACCGTGCTGACAATCGGATAGAAGGTTAAATTTGTCTAAAAATGTAATTAGTTTTGAACAGAAACATTTCTCGAAAATTTTTGAAAAAATGGATAAAATAGCTATTGGCCTATAATTTCCAACCGATTTTCTGCTGCCTTTTTTTATATAAGGGAGATATCACAACTTTTTTCAATGCATCGGGGAAAATTCCGGTTGAAAAATATAAAAGATGAATTTATAATATAGGTGAGGGGACCAATTAAATAAATTGCATTATGCTTCAAAATATGCCCGGGTATACCATCATATCCAGCAGATTTCATTTTTTAGTCAATAGGTCGACAGCATCTACGATATCCTTAGCATTTACAGGAGAGAGAAAAAAAGTATTGTTATTACGTAATGAGTCGGTGTAAGTTCTTCTATGAGCAGATGTTTGTGAATTGGAAGTGGATGGTAGAGTATTATTTGTGGCATCTTCGAAATAGTTATTAAACATGTTAGCAATCTCTATTGGTGATTTTATATCTTTTTTATTACAGTGACTTCTTAATATTATTTCATTGGTTATTGATTTGTTAATATTATTATCGATAAGATTCCATGCCTGCTTAGACTTGTTACAAGCAGATTTAATCTTTTTAACGTCCGCAGATTGCTTGCTCTCAGCTAGTATAAGTTTGTTTTTCTTTTGGAGCAAAGAATATCGCACATTATCATCGATAGTTCCGGAGGTTGCCTTTGATTTAATATATAGATGCATCACCTCAATGGATAATGAATGTAGTTTGGGTGTATACCAATTAGTGAAGAGTTTATTGTCACTTTTAATATTAATCTTCTTAATGGGAAATACTTCATTGAATGCACTATTGAAAATATTCATAAATTCTTGGAACTAGTTACTTTAGTAACTTATACGATTTGATAAGGCACGAGCGATTATCGTGAAATCGGCAGTAAGCAGAGAGATGGTTCTCCGGTTTTTTATTACCATCTTGCTTGAGCACTACGGCTAGGACAGATTTCTGCATTGAATAGGGCAGCGAGCCACATGCAAAACTTCGTTTTACAACTTTGTAAAAAATAGGGGCTAGACAATCCCTGAAGTGGGCGTAAAATCCAGTGGTCAGCCCGTCGATGCCTGGCGCTCTACCTTTGCTCAGCTGAGAGAGAGCGACAGAAAGCTCGTCGAGGGTGAGCGCAGTGTCGTTGGCCTTCATGAGATCATCCGTTAGAGTTGGAATGTTGTTTACAGAGAGGGTACAGGGGTCGTGGGACGGGACTGGTTATGTGATTGAAAATGTGTACGAATTGTCGTCATGATTAATGTGTGGTCTGTGATTATGTTGTTCTCATGTCGGAGTTTGGTGAGGCAGGTTTTTTGAACCTTGTCTGTGTACATTTTAAATAACGGTTTAGAGGAGGGATCCCCTGTGAAGTTAACAAGACCTTTCCGATTGTAGCGTACAATGTCGGCAAGATTTGAGCAAAACACTCTCATCTGTAGTTAAAAAACTTTTAGATTGTAATTGCTTGGCCGCACATTCCAGTTCGTCAATGTGTTTGTCTTTAGTACGTCTTAGTGTCGCCTGTAAACGCTGTGTCGTGATTTTTATTTCTGCTTTGAGCTCATCCCACAAAGCGAGTGGGTTTGAGCTATGGTCTATTGGCTGGGAGTAATATGCAATAATGTTGCGCACAAAAGCTTATAACTGTCAATAAAGAGTAGACTGTCATTGAAGCGCCAATAGGCGACTCATTTGGATGCACTGACAACGCGTATGCACAGAGTGACAGCTGAATGATCCGAGAAGGAGCGCACCACATCACACGAAATTAGGTGGTTGACAAGATTGTTACAAACGTAGAAACGGTCTAGCCAAGCACGTGGCGCGTGGCTGTGCACACAGGTATATGTGAAACCTCGTTTGCGCGAATGAATGTGTCGCCAGGCGTCATGGAGATCACGCGAGGACACCAGCTGCTCGAGGTTGCTCTTCAACGAGCGCCTGGACTTGACCCAGTTCGATCGGTCTGCGGGATGTAGCGTCACGTTCTAATCACCTCCTGCGATGATGACGTCGTTGTCGGTGGTTGTGCTTAGTTGGCGCTGGAGGGCGTCCGTTGTAAAACCAGCTTGTGCTTCGTTTTGGGTCATGTACACATTGATGACATGACACGTCTTGTCGAACAATGTCATCGTCAATGCGTTCGCGTTGCCCGGAAAAACTATCGCGTTCACTGGAGGCACCGGCTGCGTAACAGAGAAGGCTTTATGAACCGCGATGGTGGTGCCGGAGTTCTTTTGGGTGGGTGGATTTACAAAAAAATCTAAATCTGCTAATTCGTATGCTTTTGGAACGTCTTTGAGAATTGTTTCTTGCAAAAGAACAATGTCTGCGCGCACACGTTTCAAGAACACCTATAACATCCGCTGGTTGTGGTCTGTTGCCAGACTACGGGTGTTTAGTGACACTACTTTACACATCTACCTTTGGGTGTTGTGGCCAAGACGGACTCTCGTCTTGGATAGATTTAATGCATCTTAGAAGTCTTCGCTTCAGGATGTAAGTTTTCGCAAGATCCCTACAGTCTGATAACATGTTGACGAGGCCATATCGGCGTCGGTCGAGTACTCGAAGGCGATGACCGCCGGCCGTTTTGATCCGCGCGACGCCTTGAGAAAAGCCTCGAGGCGCTCAGGGCTGATAACGTACTTGTCTTTGAGTCTCGAGGTCATGTTGCGAATAGATTCTAGGTCGCGATTTAGCTGCTGCTTCCTGATCTGAGTGTTGTTGCTTTCTTCTTCCGACCACGCCGAGCTGTCAGAAGGATTTTCAGAGTCAAACGAGACGTCGCCATCGTTGTCGGCTTGTTTTTGTTTCTTTCCACCCTTGTGATGGTGGTGGGACTCTCGTTTTTCTTGCGCTTTGCCTGTGGTAGATTTTCAATCGCCCCGTCACCCGACGCGCAGTCCACGGAGGGGAGTTCGGCGACTTGGGACTGTTCGTACCAGTCTACTTGAGAGGTGCCCGATTGTGTTGCGGAGTTGTCGTCAGCTACAGGAGGTCGAGTCGGCGCGGGGATGATCGGTTGCCGCTGGTTATTGTTTGACCTTTAGCACCGTCGCCGTCGAAGACGAACGAGAATCAGCCCTGCTGGTGCCGGAGAGGACCTCGGCCATCGTGGGGACCAGATGGGCCGCTGCCGCCGTCCTCGATGGTTCCGCAGCACCGGAAGTTGCCACTTGACAGTTTCTTGCGACGTGACCCTGTTGTTTGCATTTGTAAAATGTCGCGTCATCGACAGACAAGAACACGCGTCGACCGACGCACCACCCTAATCGACGCCGGCCGCTGAAAAGCTGCAAGTCTCGATGGCCGATGTTGTCGCGGGCAAAAGTACACAAGACACAAATTCCAACCACGTAATCAGAAGCAACTCGGCACGTTGCCCTCTGTGTCGGACGAATTGGCTCTCTCGGGAGACGACGCCACGCAGCTCCATGATAACAGGACGCAGCTTAGTACCGCGGAATACCCTCCCTTGAAGAAAACCAAACCAAATGCCGACGAAGAATCGGATGCCAACAACAATTCGGAAAATGATTCCAGCTACGACTCTTCCGCGTCAACATCTCGGAAAGAACAAATAGCGCGTGATGAGTCGTCAATTAGTGCGATGGTTTCCATGCTAGACAACTCATACGTCATTACTCCGAGCCAACTGAAGAATACCTAAAAAAGTTACGAGGTCTAAAGCGACCTGCACTCGCAGCAGTCGATTACACCACCGCCGCTGACTGTCTCATCGAAATGCTTTCAGCCGCATCAAAGCACGCTAGAACGTACAACCTAAAGAGAAGACTGGGACGCACTTTAAAGTCAGTGAAAAAAGAGTGCGTCGAGTGGCCCAAAAAGAAGAACCCCCCGACATAGTAACATTAAAACAATATGGTGTTATCTTTAAATATCAGAGGACTGGTTGCAGACGCCAAACAGACAATGTAAGCAGTTTTCCTAAAGTGAGTACGTGCGAACATTGTACTTTTGCAAGAAACGAACCTTGCGAGTGAGTCAAATCTTTTGAGTTGTCAGACTTCTCATTCTCGACACAGAAAAACTCGGGAACATTCATCGCTGAGCGAAAAGACTTCCTAAACTCTTTACAAGTGCGCCACGCAAAATCCATCTCTTTGCAAATGCTTGGACGTACCTATCACATTTGCAACGTCTATATGCCGTGCAGTGATGCACATGCAGGCTTCACGATGGATGCGATCCGTCGACACCTGGACTCGGTAGACTCTAACGACGCCCTGGTTCTGGGCGGTGACTGGAACGTCACTATCAGACCACGAGTCCCGTAACGCCCTCAGGATGGACCTGAGCGCGCTGATTACGGCGCGCGATCTCCACGACGCCTGGGCGAGTTTGCATCCTGGCGAACCTGGATTTACATACACAGGGGTACATCAACATGCTCCACGTGCCAGATTGGACAGATTTTATTTGTGTAGATACCTAAAATCATGCATTACCGCGTGCGATGTTATTCCTTCTTTTTCAGACCACGCTTCTATACGTGTTAAATTTCTTGATGCTCAATCAGTAAAAGGCATGGCCTATTGGCGCCTTAACAATATTATGATACATGATCCCAATTACCAGTCTTATGTTAGGAACATAGCTCACTATTATACCAATGTAATGCATTCGTGTCACAATCCAAACTCTGTCTGGGATGATTTTAAATCAGAGATCAAAATAACAACACAAAGATTCGAAGCCGCAGAAAGGCAAGCAAAGGTTTCAAACATTAACGTACTTGAAGCACAGGCCACATTCATTCAGTCAAAAGGCATATTGACAGCTGATGAAAACGTGATGCTAAAACTAATTGACTCAGACATACGCAAAAGCTACAGTGGCATGGCGACAACAATTAAAGCAGCTAACAAAGCGCTTGTGACGTTTACAGGTGACACTTCGTCCAAAGAGTTTCTCAAAATGTACAAAAACAAGAGTAAACGAAAACGATTAGACAAATTACGTGACGAAACATGAGAGAGATAATTGTAGATGAACGAAGTATTAGGATCCAAGTACACAACCACTTTCAAGCACACTTTATGTCCCGACCAACTTCTGCTGCCGGTGACCTCTATGTAAACATTCCCACATTATCTGACAACAGTAGAAACAAAAATGAAGTGCCGATCAATAATGATGAGCTGTCGGTAGCTCCCTCTCAACTTAACAGAGGAAAGGCACCCGGTGTAGGTGGAATAACATGTGATTTCTATAGCTTTTTTTGGTCTGAAATATCATCCATGTTCGCGCGTGTTGTCTCACACAGTTTTGAGTGTGGTGAACTTCCCGAATCTATGCAAAAAGCAGTCCTCACCCTAGTCCCTAAAAAGGGAGACCCCTTGTTTTTTGTTTTTTGTTTAGTTTTTTTTTATTTTCTTGGACCATTTGCAGGGTATTACAGAAAAGAAGTCTTATAATAATTTACAAAAACTATTTATACAAAAATCAAGGAAATTGTCCAAGTTGATTCGCAACTGGAGACCTATTTCTCTCCTCACAGCTGATTATAATATCATTGCTGGGGCCTTATCGAACAGATTAAGCAACGTCCTGGCTGAGGTGGTACACGATGAGCAAAGCTACTGTGTTCCAGGTCGAACTATCTATAACAACATACATGTAATTCGTGACGCCATCGAATTTGCAAATCTTGAAAATGTACCATTAGCCATAGTCTCTCTAGACCAAGAAGCAGCTTTTGACAGTGTTGAGCATTCCTACATATACAACACCCTGGAAGCATTCAACTGTGGCCCAAATTTTAGGCATTTTTTGTCCACACTAAAATAACACGAGGTTTTTGGTAAAGTGCGGCTCGGTCCTCACGGCTCCTTTCCCCTTGCTCGCGGCGTGCGGCAGGGCAACCCATTGTCAGGGCCTTTGTTTACCTTATGCATAGAGCCGTTCCCTCACACGTGTCGTGAACGACTGCATTCACATGCTCTGCAACTACCACCCCCTAACGTTCGCCCGCTTGTGACCTCCGCTTATGCAGATGACGTTATCCTTTTCCTTACCAATGATTCAGGCTTCGAAATTTTCCACACAGCCTTCATGGCATATGCGTGTGCGTCTGGAGCCAAACTCAACATCCAGAAAAGCTATGGACTCTGGGTTGGTTCTTGGAAGAAAAGACTTGTCACTCCCCTACCCTGTGAGTGGTCCTCGGAAGGTGGCAAATGCCTTGGCTTTTTTCTTGGAAAAGTGAACGATGGGAATCCAAAAGTTGGTCTGAATTTTCTTGTCTCAAACAAGAAAAAGATTAGGTTTAACACGGTGGAAGCGATGGCTACACTTCACATCTTACAGAGGGAGAAGGACCCTCATCAATGTATTATCCGGATCAAAGCTTGTGCATGCAATCACCACCCGCGAGCCCCCCAAAACGTTCGTTAAAAATATAAACCAATCGTACGTTAACTTCGCTTGGAGCGGCAACCATTGGCTGCATCCCAATTATCATTTTTGATTTGCCAAGAATGGGTGGACATGGTGTTTATCACCTCCCCAGCCGCATCATGACCCTACGACTAAGTTATGTCAATCAAATTATCTCGAGAACTCGCAGTGGTCATTGCCTTTGGTTTGCGAACTATTTTTTTAGTAACTATGATCCGCAATTCCCAACTTATCAAGCCATTCTTACCAAGGGTTCCCTTGACCTTCTCAAAGTCAAGCGCCTAACACCTTTTTATGCTGATAATAGCCGAATGATAATAGCCGAATGTCATTTAAATACATAGGTCGAGATTCAAAACTAAAACCTTTCCTAGAAAATAAGAAGGAGCTGTACGCAGTATGTTTGTTGAAATTACTCCCTGCCTTCAGTCTAAGTGGACAATCAGCGTTCACTGGCGAGAAGGGCGCATGGTCGAGTTTGTATGCCTACCCTATTCATGGTGGGGACGGGGATAACACCTAACGCTTCCTGCTCGACAGGTTGGTGACCCCTGTTAGGCGCCACCTGTGGGGAGTCCAGGCGTCGCCCAATTGCCCCTGGTGCGACAGCGTCAGGGGCACCAGTCTGCATATGATGTTAGAATGCCCGAAAGTGGAGAGAATATGGCAACTAGTTCGGATTATGTACAGGAGAATTTATAAAAAGCCGTCCGTTAAAAATCTCCTACCAAATTCCACTATTCTATCTGGGCCAAACTACTCTCGATGTGACAAAGCGTCGGTGTTGACCAATTACCTAATCAACTTAGCAAAAAGCACTATCTTTAGAACTTACTCGTACAAATTAAGATCCTTACAACAGGTCCCTGAATACCATGAACTCTTTTGCAAAAGGCTGCGCTTCAGATTAAATCTCGAAAATTAAAAAATGGCACATCAGGATGTTGAAAACTCTGTGTGGGTACACAATGAAGCTATATGTTTTAATTACAATGGAAAACTCCGATTCAAATTCTGAATTGTTGTATTTATTTTTAAAATTATTGTTTATAAACTGTAACCGCTGTTAATAAAACTGACCGATGGAAAAACAAAAAAAAAACTCTCTCTCTCCTAGTGCCCAAGCAAGGTGATCCATTGCTAATAAAAAACTGGAGACCTATCTCTCTGCTAACTGCCGATTACAAGATTATCGCTCGTGCCTTATCAAATCGTATAGCGATCATACCACTTGAACAAGAAGCCGCTTTCGACAGTGTCGAACACAATTACATGTTTGACACCCTCCGGGCTTTTAATTTCGGTCCAGTATTCATCTCTTTCGTGCAAACAATGTACGCAAACGCTCGATGCTTCGTTAAGTCCGGCCAGTCTCTCTCGGCGCCCTTCCCTCTAGCCAGAGGTATCAGACAGGGAGATCCTCTTTCGGGGCCGTTGTTCACCCTCTGCATTTAGCCTTTCTTCACTCATGTCGTCAAAAGCTTCGCGACTTGGCACGGCCTTTTCTAGCTCCAGTCGAGAGCCCACTGATAGCGTTTACCTACGCCGATGACGTGACACTGTTCACTACCAGGGAAGAAGGTTTCAACACCTTTCATACAGTTTTTATTTTACCACATGTACTCGTGCGCATCGGGCGCGAAACTGAACATCCAAAAAAGCAAAGGCCTGTGGTGCGGTCGCTGGAGACACCGAGTTGACACACCCCTCGAATGCCAATGGTCGTCTGAGGGCGGGAAATTCCTCGGGGTATTCCAAGGCAACAGGGGGGGGGGGGGAGTTCGAAAATATGGAAGAGTATAGAAGGAAGTCATAACATTTTGTTATCAACGCCAAATATAATTATCGTTTTCTTCTGATCCTTTCTCACCGGTCCTTAGTTCAGACTTTACTCACAGGTATCTGGACAACAGTTCAAAAGTCAATATTCGCAATATTCGCAACACTTTGCTTATGGCAATTATTAACCCACATAAGTGAGAACTGAATATTTGCGGTAGACTAAGATGGCACTTTTTGGCTCCACCTTGGAATTATTTCAAAGGTAACGCCAACCTTTGAGTGACAATTGCAGCTAGACTAAATGGCACGTGCATCACAAAAATCGCTTCTTGAAACTGACTCTGCAATGTTACGACCTTTTTCCTTAATTTCGAAGAACTCGTTATGTAGCGAAATTGGTAAATTTGAAAAATATTCCAAAATGTGGTGGTGGGTCCTAGTGACCACTCCACGACCTAGCTGAAAACAAGAGTGCCACTCTTGTTATGTTTGCTCCCGGACATGGCTGCCATGATTATTATGGACAAAACTTTCTAAAATCCTTTCAAAAATGGTGTTACATATGTTAATAAATAGTGTATAATAATAAAATATGAATAATATCAAAATTTTAATAATGTTCATAATGTAGATATCAGTTCTGAGCTGGCAACGAAAAGTGCAATCTTATCGTAATTGATGAGCGAAGCGATATCATAAATTTCGCTACTGCTAAAAAAAAACACTTGTGTGTGTGTTGTTTGTTTTTTTGTATGTGTGTTTGCACGCGCGCTCTACAGACCAAACGCCTGCTTCGATTGCGATGAAATTTTCAGGGTGTCTACTTTTGTTCTCAACTTAAGACTCTCTGCGTTTTTAAGAAAATCCTCCATAAGCCTCCCCTTCAAATCAGAAAAATGGTCAATACTTGAAATTGAGAAAATTTTGAAAAGTACGCGGACATTGATCTGCAAGTGCGTATTTTTATCAAAATTTCCCTATTTCAAATATTGCTTTTCAAAACCATTATAACTAAATCGGAAGTCCACGACCGGCAGTTTACGACGTTCTGAATCTACTTATCTGCTACAAAGAGCTACGCTCATCTTCAACGCGAACACTTTGGCAGCGTTTACTTGTTTTAGTATACCTAGGCGTCCACTGGGCCCAGCGCGCATTTTGTGTCAGAACCAAGGTGTATGATCAACTCAAAACAGGAAAGGCGATAGCGGATTGGGAAGGGGGTTTTGGCCAGCAGCCCACGCCAAAAAGTTAGGTTATTGATGAGCGAAGCGAAATCTTTAATTTCACTACTGGTAAAATATAGCACTTGTGTGTGTGTGTTTTCTTGGATGTGTGTTTACGCGCGCTCTACAGACCACACGCCTGCGTCGATTGCGATGAAATTTTCAGGATGTCTACTTTTGTAACTTAGACCCCCTGTGTTTTTCAAGAAAATCCTCCATACCTCTCCCCTTCAAATCAGAAAAATATAAATATTGGAAATTTAGAAAATTTGGAATAATACGGAAATTTTTCTAAAAATTCGTCTTTTTTCTAAATTTTCCCAAAGTTTATTGTGACTGTGTGTGAGACCAAACTCGGAAATACTAACGAAGCCATCGGCTGTTAACTACGTTCTGCATTCAACATATCTGCTACTAGGGCTTCGCGAACGCAATTTGTGTTGCGTTGAAGATGAACGTAGGTAGAGATTTGTATACAGCGGATAAAAAGGTGGAGGCCGAAGGCCAATGAAAACCATTGAGCACCAAGCCAGACCATTGCCCTCTCGAAAACTCTGATCACTCCGAAATTTAGACAATAATGACCATCCTTTGTTTCTCTCGAAACTTGTCAAATAGCCAAAATGTGCTTATTTTGAGCTAATTGAGTAATTTGAACATATATAGATAGATGTGTATTACGCCCGTGGAATCTTATCAAAGGGATAAGTATATATATAATTTACTTCAATTACTTCCATAAATAAGAATTACTCATTTCTGATATATCTGTCAAATCATTGCCTTGGACAAACTTCAAGTCAACAAAGCTTGGTCACCAAGGTGACAAAGGAAATTGATTCAGGCGTCAACAAGTAGCGAAAATCACGAAAAAAAAATACTAATAAACACTGGCGTAGGAACAGGGGGGGGGGGGGCAAGGGGGGCAATGCCCCCCCAACTTTTAGGCATAGGGGGGCAACTGGGGGGCAAATTTTATAGTTGAAATCATTCATTTTGTCTGCTGCTCAGAGTTGAGTATACCTTGTGTTTCTGGTTAGCTGATGTTGAACGAAATCTTTTGACTCGTAAAAACAAATCACTTCCAGAAATATGACTATAGCAGTGGCAGAAATGCTGACTAACACTGTTTATGTTATAGTCTGAGTCATACATGCACCCAGACTGGGAGAGGGAGAGGTAGAATTTTGTATTGCTAGTGTAGAGCTGGAATTTGCCACGGCAAGACGCTCTGCTGTATTCGATGTGCGATATTTACAGGCATCACAGAAAACGTGATAGTAATTTTCGTAATGCGTTAATTTGATATCTTTAAATTAAGTATTCTAAATGTATATTTCTTACCCCCGTGTTCCCAGGCTGCAATTTTATCTCAAACCCTCAGATTTGCTTTAAAAAATATAGACCCCCCCCCCCCCCCCCCCACAGTCCGGTTTTCACCACTGTCTGTCTTGCCGCTTGCCCCCCCCCCCCCCCCCCCAATTGAGAAGCGTTCCTACGCGCCTGCTAATAAACACCAATTGGAAAGACCTACGGACCTAAGATTTACAGGAATGATAAATATTTATAAGATCAACATTTTTAGAAAATTTGGTGAAGTTATGTTAAGAACTTTTAAATTTACAGAGATTCAAAATTTTGAAAAAATCGAAAAATTTCGTAAAAATTGATTTCTTGAAAGTCTCCTGAACCGATCTTTTCCAAAAACGCAGGGGGTCTAAGTTGAGAACAAAGGTAGGTACTGTGAAATTTTCATTCAAATCGGTTTAGGCGTTTGGTCTGTAGAGCGCGCACAAACACACAAAATAAAAAACAAACAAACAAACAAACAAACAAACAAACAAAACAAAAACGAAAAAAAAAACATACCCAAGTTAATTTTTTTTTGGGGTAGTGAAACTGAGGATTTCGCTCCGCTCGCTACGCTCATCAATAAAAAGCTACACTCATCTTCAACGCGAACATTTTGGCAGCGTTTCCTAGTAGTTATAGGTATCCTGTTGATGGTAATCTATCTAGAACATTTTGTTCCAGCACGAGATTTTACCGTTCGTTTATTATTCTTTTCAGGCATGTTAGGCCCAGGTCACAATTCAAGCTAAATATGTATAGGTCCCATTGAAATTGTGGTTCCTTAATTGATCACTGGCGCTGATTGCTCAAAGTTCTCAATCGTAAGAGCGAGCAGACAAATCGGCAGTAGGTAAGACTACGTGTTTTTCCGTTTAAATTTTTTTACAAAAACTGTTGACTTAGTCACTGCAATAATCAAACTTCCACGTTCATGCCGTTCTCCGTTCTTCTCTTAGGTATGTAGTCGCTAAACTTTATTTCACGTTCAGAATGGGAGTAGAGTAGCATCTTCCTCGAGGACCCAAACTGCTGGTAGACACGAGCGAAGAGTTTAAAAACTCACAAGCCAAGCCTTGAGTCGGACAAAAGGCTCTGAACTGTTTTGAAACTCTCAGCTCGAGTCAAGCATAATTAAGTGGGTCTTTGAGGAAGATGCAAGTAATAAAATTGAGTTGTTGCAAACCTCTGGCCTCAGCATAACGGGGCGAACAGTATGACGCCAGCTGCTCTGAATATTATTGTGGAATAGCTGTGCGAATGTTTCCCTTGGTGTATTATCGATTTTTGAAAGTGGAGCAGTATTGGGAAGTATAGGTATTTATTGTCAATGTATCACACGAAATACCTAAATCCCAAATATACTACTCCACTGTCATAATAAATCGATAGTAATGCATTGACGGATCTTAAGCCAGATTTAAAAGCATTCCAGTCACCTAATATACGGGGACATCCTTTTTTGACAATCTTTCTTTAGGACTTTGCAATTTATGTCACAACTGGCCCACGTACACTGAGCCTGGAACCAAAAATATAACCATGAAAATATTCTTCAGTACAACGAGACAAACTTTTCAATTGCATCTTTCACTTCCTATCGTGTTCTATACGAGGGTACTCTCTACTTTCAAGGCAAAAAAGCCCCGTGCTTTCAGAGCCCCGTGATTTCGCCGATCCAGTCGCGCGCGGTGGAGACGCGTGCAAACACGTGCCACGGCCGGACGTCGCCGCACGCCCCCGGCCAGAGGGCGACACCAAACACCACGCCCTGCACGACCAGCGGCCCGCCCTCGTCGCGCTGGAACAGGGACAGGCCCGAGGGGCTAAGCGGACCCCATAGAGGGCCCGGAGGCAGAGGCTGAAGGGCATGGGCCCCTCGAAGGCCTTGGGAAGAGCTTAGGGCGTATCTCAGTCTGTACAGGTCTCAACTCTTGGAATTTATCCCATGTCCTAGCATTGCATTCATATCAAGCACTTCCATATTAAGCATCCTGGATCGAAAGGTGTACGCATGGTAGATGTGATTGCTAATGGTCATGAAACAAATTAGATACATTATTGTCATAACTACCTGGAAAAGCTTCAATGAGAAGTACTCGAGATGAGTAGTATTTGACCAAGACCAAGAACAAATTGTCTGAATAGAGATTTTAGCCACGACCTTGGCATTCGCACCTCGAGAAACCCGAACGGAATCAGTGGAATTCCGCGAACCAGTTTTCATGTCAGAGTGAATAAGAATCCTGTCAGCTGAACCCATGACCTTGACAATACAGGCATGGTCGTCTGAATGTTGATTATTGTGACGCTCTTGATGTCTGCACTAGGCATTGTCTGATGATGCTGTAAACATTCGCTTCGCTTTCGCCTTTACTACGCTTGTTGATTTGTCTCGCCTGTCTTAATCACGAGAGCAGGCCCTACGTTGTGCGCATGCTCACATAGCACACGGAGGCGTCGCTCTCTGCGCACAGCTTGGACTCCTCGTAGTCGAAGCCCAGGCTGAGTGCACACGCGTCGTCGCTGAACACGGTCATGTTGGCCACCTGCAGGTGGCTGGTCGTCCAATCTTCGGAGCCCTGGAACCCGCGAGAGACCGGCAATTACCGCAAGAGACCGGATGGGACATATACTTCGTGTCTACTAAGTGCTGCGTCTAATGCTGCGCGGGGAAGAACATAACATTGAAATAGAAAATAACGACTAGCTACCAGAAACGAGTTACGGGAAGAATGAAAGGAATAAGATTAGAAATAAACAAAAATGGAGAAGTGTAACACGCATTGGAAAGTCTCTCTGTTATGATAACATAATTGTGGATGGGAAACTCTGGAACGCAGTAGAAAAAAGGACAGATTGATAAAGATTGACAGATTGATAAAGATTGACAGATTGACAGATTGACAGATTGACAGATTGATATAAGAGTAATAAATGGTTACGTTGGAATGAATGGTAACAAATCATTCAAGCACTTGCATAGATAATATATTTACGACTGGTTGCATTGGAGAAACTCTATCAATCGATGCAGGCTTTTCAGACCACTGTATTCAAACTCTCAATATTGAGTACACGAAGAGTGACATCCGACGGATACCTATGCACACACGGTTCTTCAGTGACAAAAAAATCGATGAGTTTGGCCTTGCCCTAAGCCAGGTATCGTGGGAATTCATATATTTAAAAATCGATTTAAATGGCATGTTTGAAGAGTTTATGAAAATCATAATTTCTATTTTCAATAATGTATTCCCGAAAAAAAAGTACTACTAAATAAAATAAAATAAATAAACAATTGGTACACTTCGGAGCTAAAAGAAAGGTATGTTGAAGTACTGCGCCTATACTTAAAATCAAAATCAACCATGGGGGTAACTAATGACAAGGTGAAATATATCAAATTATTGAAGGACAGATCACCGAAAACTAAAGGGAATCCAATATAAAATCTATCAAAAAATCACACAACAAATCGCAGGCAGCATGGAGTTTAATTCATAAAAACATGAAAAGCAACTCGTCACAGAGAAGTACACCTCTGGACACGGAAATTCGCGAATTTCGGCTATGCGCTGACAAAGGTTTATCTGAAAAGAGCATAGGCAGGCCAGGTACAGACCACGTGGATGAGCACATGGAGGAACTGGATGTCATGCTTAGGGTATCGCAATCTCGTTTTTAGAAACCAGTTTTCTTATCAGCAGCTGCCTCGCTCCGTGAAATGAGAATCGACCTAAGCTGATGTGTCGGTACAGTGTGGAGTTATGCGATAAGATTTTACGCAAATCCAATTGCCTAAAATTCGTAATTTTTAAGCTAGCAGAAATTTCAAAGGGTTTCCTTCATCTTCTCCGTACGAAAGACACATTTATGCCATCACATTTTCGGTACTTGCAAAAAAGTTGGTATTCGCAATGTGAATTAATTTAAATTGCATAATTGCTTTTGTCATATCAAATTACCTCCGAGCCGCCTGGACGGGGTATAGCCACCGGAAAGGTAGGGTATAGGAAATAACCATTTAATTGATATCGAGATAACGGAAGCAATTAATAAAAATAAAATGAAATTGAGATATGGAAACATATGTTTTCTTTAATATTAAAAATGTGGTGACATAGAAGTGTTCCCATAAAAGAGAGGATTCGAGAAGTTTTTTATTTTCTCTCCTAACTGTAAAATTGAGTGTTGTATGCCAGGTGGGGTGTGTGGAATCGAATACCAAACTTGCCAGAGAACGAATTCGTGAGTTATGCGAGGCAGGTACTGATAATAAAACTGGATTATCCAAACAAGATTGCGACCGATCAATGAACATGACATCCCCTGCCACCATGTAATCATCCACGTGGTCGGTACCTGGCCTGCCTGCTCTTTTCAAACAAACCTTTCAGAGCACATAGTCGAAATTCTACTAGGCGGATTTCCGTGTCCAGAGGTGTACATCAAAAATTTGAATCATAATAACGAACTAATATCCTCGACGAGAGAAATGGCTGATATTTTAATACATTTTTTAGAGATTCAGCTACCGTAACACAACATTTTAATAATATAGGAAAGGTGTCTGAGATACTCCCGTAAATTAATCAAGTGGCGACATCGAACCTTAAAATATCTACAAACACATTCTGCATCTCCCCATTGAATAGAAAAGACTTGGCTAGACATCCTAGATAAAGTAACACATAAAAAATCAGCTGGCTTTGATGAAGCCCCAAATCACATTCTGAAACATGTAGGGGTATACTTGGCTGAGCCATAAATATATATTTAATGTTTCATTTTCGACCGGGATTTTCCCTGAAATACTTTAAAAAGCTGTAATTAATCCATAATACAAAAAAGGAGCAGAGATTCGGTTGAAAATTACAGACCTGTAGCAATTTTATCGATATTTTCTAAAATTATTGAAAAGGCATTTTGTAGGAAATTAATAAAGTTTTCAGAAAAGTTTTCACCATTAATAGACTGCCAACATGGGTTTAGACAGGGACGATCAACAATTACAGCGATGATACATTTCATATATCATATTTTAGCCACTTCACTGAAAATCGGAACTCTACAGTTGGGGTATTTTTCGACTTCACAAAAGCCTTTGATATGGTAAACCATGAGCTTCTTCTGAATTAATTAATTTACTGTGGAATAGCAGGAATATCAAATGAATGGGTAAGGTCATATTTAACTAATAGGAAACAAATAACAAAATTTAAGGACAAAAACGGCGTTCCACATTTCTCGGATAATGGGCAAATTAACCTGGGGGTTCTTAGGGATCAAAAATTGCACCACTACTATTCATACTATTCACAAACGATATGCCCAATAATATTCACCAAGAAACACATAACACTTTTTGCAGTTGATAATACCCTTCTTGTTGTTAACAATCATCAAAACGGCAATCACTCTGAAGTATACAAAAACATTCGCAGCGTAAATAAAATTGAATCATGGGCACAAAATAATGGATAAGCATTAAAAAACACAAAAACAGTACTGTTGCAATTTCATCCGAAAGCTTAACACCATCTGAAAACAAGCCCACTAGTGTGCCTTGTGACTTATCAAACGCCACCACCATACCGGACCATGTGGTCCGATACAGCTAGCCTCGGACTTGGGGTAGGGTCAGGTAGTCCGGCAACCCTAGCTCCGAGGGCGGGCAGTCTTCCACGGAAGCTCGAGCCAGGAGTCTCGCAAGCGAGCTCCACTCCTCCAAATTTCAATGTATCAACGTGAAATAAACAAATTCTGCTTGTGCCTCAAAACCGTGATCGTTATATCTGACCTTTTTTCACCTTTCCGACAGCCTCAGCCCTCCCTCAGGGCATGGTTATCGCAACCTTCAAGGTAAAAGTATCATTCCACAACACCATACAAAGTTCTTGGGAATTACTATTGACAACACACTTCAGTGGAACAAACACATTATAAATGTGAGTAAAAAAAGGCCTTCGGGATGCTTCCTTGTGAAAAGAATTAGACATGTTTGTAACCTAGGAACGGCAAAATTTGTTTATTAATCGTATGCTCACTCGAGGATCGCATATGGAATACTGTTGTGGGGACACTCTTCCAAATGAAACGCACTATTCAAAATTCAAAAGAGAGCAATCAGATACTTAGCACAAGCAAACAATAATCCATGTACAGCAGGTATGTTTTATAAAGATCATTGTAGACCATATTTCATCAAATTTAAAATTCTCACATTGCCATGTTTGTACACATTCAGTGCCATATCATTTGTAAATGACAATAAGCATCTCACTTTTTGAGTTCAATTCAAATTATCACTATGAAACAAGAAATTTTTAAATGCCCAAAAACAGCTCAGAAATGAAATTTAAAAAAATTAACCCTGTGTATTTCAGTGTAATATTTAACAATAAAGCCATCAATTTATGTTATATTAACTATAACGTCAACAACAATAATGCCTCCAATGTAAAAATAAAATCAAGGCATTCTTACTAGAAAAGGCTTTTTATACTGCAAAAAAAAAACCATGGATCAATAATTTTAAATTAATTTTTAGTAAAATAATAAAAAAAAGTACATTATGTTAAGTACAATATATTGTTAAATATTTTTTTTATATATTTTGTTATGTTTTTTTATGTTTTCCTTATTCATTTATATTTTATCTTGTAATAAGACATGACGCATCTTATACCATTGTGTTGTTCATACCGCAGCCATTTCAACCTTCCTTTCTAAAAAAAATTGGTAAAATGTTTGTGTTTATTTGGGAGGTGGTGATGAGGAGGGGGGGGGGGGTAAGAGAGAACATTTTCAATCCTGACGAAGTGCAATGACTAATTCTAAAGTGAAGATCCTGAAAAGTAAAGTATAAACTGTCCGGTCAGGTAATGCATGAAGAATAGACATATTGTCGGGAAACGAACACTTTACGCGCGATAGCACGGGGATATTTTAAAGAAAAACCATCTGAAATTGGGTTTTGAATGCTCAATGAGAAAGTCTTTATCTGTTCGTATATGTCGAAGAACAATCACAAAAAAAGTCAATTTTTATTTCATAAACACGTGACTATATTGACCTTGTTGCTCATCCAAAGCCTGCGAGGAATTCGGCAAGCACATCGGCGCTAAATAAACTCACGTCGAGGATTTCGCCCCAGCCAGCGAAGACGCCGACGGCGGCCGCGGGTGACGCCTGACCCGGCGCCGGCAGCTCCACGACGCCGACGGCGACGCCGAGCTCGAACGGTGGCAACGCCTCGAGCAGTGCGAAGTCGAAGATTCCGTTGACGACGTCACTCTGCGGATGGTGCAGCCAGCGCGACATATTGTGCGCACTGCCGTTGCCCAAGAAGGTGCTGCAAACACAAGCAAACATGCTGTTGTGGTTATGTTCGCCATTGAGAGCATCTTAAGGACATCTGCGTCGGCCGTCGGGGATGGCTGACCTCATGCTGTTTTATATACAGTACACATTTTGCTTTCTGCACCCTTTCAAGCCCTTATGGCCCGTATCGGGCCCGTCGGAGCCCTTTGAAGCCCGATACGCTCTGAGAGGCCGAAAACGAGACGGATTCGCAAAACATACTGCGCATTGGAAATCCGACGGGCTCAGCCCACGGGCTCGAAAGCGTGATGTGTATATTGGCTATTAGGATGTATTCCGTTTTCCTAGCTAGAGTGATCAGACAGACATCTAGAAAACGTCCAGAGAAACCTGATTTCGCTTGCTTCCCTCCCAGCACGCTGTCAAAAGGCCGAGGGCTAGGTGCTGATCGGACTGGCATGCGAATGGCAAATTAGCAGACATGATCAACGAATCTGATAACTGATGCCCAAACCACATGTTAGCGATAACTGGTTCTTCTCAGGTTAAACCCGCCTGCACAGTCCACCAGCCACGAGAGATCCAGCCAATTACTAGCCAGCCTCAGCCAAGAATGCAAACTCCTCAAGTGATTGCCGTTTGGTTTCCCACTCGACTCACCTGCCCACGCGCATGCTCCACTCGGCCAGCAGCACTGGCGCGGCTGCGCACCACGCGTCCGTGAGCGCCCACTGCGCAGACAGCACTGCGCCGCCGCAGTAGTGGCCCGAGTCTGCGCGCTCGATGGACACCATGTAGGGCACCTCCTCGATGTCACCTTCGTGCCCGGCCAGGATGCGTGGCGAGCCTGCGCAATGGCGGAGCGGGGCGTCAAACCATGGATTTAGATACTATACAATTTACAATTAGACTAAATAATACGGCCCTTGGTCAAACAGCGAATTCTATTCGCGAGGAAACGAGCGTTTTGACTTTTTATTTTTAACAGGGTTTCTTTTTTATGATTTCAAAGCTAATACGGCGGTCTCTCCAATGTGGCAATTAAACATGATATTCAATGCGATTTCAATACTAGATAAAAATTTGGTGCCTGAGGCCCGCGTGTGCTAGCTATTTAAAGTCGTAGGTGGAAGTCAAATCCTGTTCAGAAACGGGCCGATAAGACTGCACTCACCCCAACCGGTTGCCGTCAAGACGGAGAGCAGGGCGAGACTGCACCACATGATGATTCGAGCGAAACGAGCAACGGAAGTCTGCTGGAGGATGATGACAGCTGAGTAATCTGACTGCAAACTTTGCTGTACTGTTCGTTGAGCGCAATCTTGAAAATCTTGTGTCTCATATCACGGTGATACCAATGAAATTATTGTGTTATCATAATCAATTATGATTGATATTCAGATCTGCCATCAAAAATGTAATTCATATATCATTTTAATGTTGTTTTTTAATTGATGAGCGTAGCGTGCGAAGCGAGCAGAGCCAATAATGCCGGAGATAGCAGCGGCATTTGGTAATTGCTAACTGATTTTGTGACCGGAGTCGTGAAATCGGCTACGGTTTCGCCTGCTCAATGTTGGCTTCAAATCATGCAATTTCAGATCATTGATCTGTAAAACCAACTCATACTCGAACAAGAGAAAAGAAACTGTGATCTTGAAGATATAAACCAGCTCCTTAAAGAAAAAGTACAAAAATTAGAAGATGAGAACAAGTCACTGAAATTAAAGATAGCTGATATCAACAAAAGCACAGAGGCCAGGAAAAGCCCGCCAAGTATGCCACAGGTGACGTCACACAACACGTCACACAAAGTACGTCAGATGGTGGAGCGAATGGAGTCTCCGATCAAAACAAATCAGGGAAATTTTGACAAAGCATCAAGAAGTGAAGACGGCGGCAGAGAAGAAGACGATGAAAAGGAGTCAGGTGATGCACGAAGATCCTACAGAGAAACGACCACTTCAGGACGACAAGACCCCGACGAAGAAATCAAGCAACCGAAGCGTTTTGAAACGAGAGAAGAAATGTATCGACGACTTCTTGCAAAAAGTAAGTCAATAATGGAACAATTAGTTATAGAAAAACCCCCGAAATACAAGACGGGGCAAATAAAAGTAATCGGCGATTCTATGCTACGTGGAGCAGCTGATGTATGTAAACAAGCCGGGTGCAACGTCACCGTGTACCCAGGCATCCGGGTGGCGCCTTTCCGTTCCCAGCATTAGCCCAGCAGACCTCGCCAAATCAGCCGTTTTCATTGGTTGAACATTCAAAATGATGTGTCGTCACTCCCCCGCGCCAAAAGCGTCGTGACAAGAAAGATCTGCGCCGTATTCCGCGAAACGAATGAAACGATAATTCTCCGCGCTGGTGGACTCGGAAGATCGCTGCGTTGAAAATAAGTGGTTAAAACAGAATTGATGGCAGGCGTTTGAAAAACCGCGCTGCTGTCAAAGAATTCGCGCCGCTCGCGCCATTCCAGATCCGACAGTGACACTTCAAGTTCAATTGTTGGATGTTGGCGCTGAGATGTCAGGTTCAAGTCTTGTCGTAGCATAATTTCACAATTACTATCAGCACAACTATCATATTCCTTTTAGTTTTCCGTTGAGCACAAAAATGTATCAATGAGTGAATGAATAAGTTTACTCCGACTGCGAGCAATATCCGAAGAGTTCTAAGGTAGGTACAGTGGATGTAACCTCACTGAGCAGCTGTCAAAAGATAGTGTCCATAGTCTCTCACTGTTTTCAAGATTTCACTGACACAGTGGAGACATTTGTTAAGCTAGTATAATAAGCACTTTGTTATATGCAACTCATACGCTATGATTTAAAATATAACTAAGTACGGCGCACGTACCTACTGCAGTGTGGGAGTAAGGTTCATTTTAGCCAGGGCAGCAAGCTTCGCAAGCTTCACTAAAGTCTCTGAGAATCTGGGTTTCGCGAAAGAGCGTAGAAATTCGGATGAAGCCTGCAAGTCAGCAGACGAGACACGTTCTGTCGTGGAAGTCAGAATTGTATCGACGAAATTGGGGTTACGGCGCAAGGAGACGAGATAAGTCTGTCGTCAAGCACATGGGCTCATCGCGCGGGGAGTGACGTCACGATAGTTTGAATGTTCAGCCAATGAAAACGGCTGATTTGGCGAGGTCTGCTGGGCTTATGCTGGGAACGGAAAGGCGCATCCGGGTGGATGACCTGGCTGCCCAAATAAAACGATCGCAGGAAAACGAAAATGAGCCTCAAATCCTTGCCATTCACGTTGGTACAAATAATATAAGAAAACGAACGCGAGTGCACTTGATAACAGAAATAGACGATCTAATGGAGGAAACAAAGGTGCTCTGGCCAAACTTAAAGTGGGTCGTGGGCGGGATTGTCTATAAGAAGAACGTGCGGCATTCCACAGTTGACAAACTAAATGAAGGCATTCAGTGGCTATGCAAGGAAAGGGATGCTAAGTTCTATGATCCTAATACTAGACGTACAGTGAATGACAGGGCAAGAGATGGCCTTCATCTTAATAGAAAAGGAGGGAATACTTTGGAAGAGCTAATAATGGAACAAATCGAAGAATATCACCCTTGCCACACATCGTAGCAACCAGGAAGCATAGAGGAAAAGAGACAACAAATGCAGAATAAGAAGAAAAGAATAAAAAAGACTGATGCAAAGAAGACTGAAACACAAGAGACTGGAGAAGATAAGACCGCCACTGAAAAACCAAAGACTGAAACACAAGAGACTGGAGAAGATAAGACTGCCATTGAAAAACCAATGACTGAAACGCAAGAGACTGGAGAAGATAAGACTGATACGGAAGAACAAGATACTGAATCGCACAAGAATAGAGAAGAAAAGACTGACACTGAAGAGTCGAAGAAATCGATCACACCGAGGAAGGAAAACGGGAGAAGAAGCAATATACAGAAAGGTCTGGATAGCTTAAAACTTTTACATTTAAATGTAAGAAGCTTGGCAAACAAGCTAGACGCACTTGAGATAGGACTTGCTGGCTTAAATGATGTAATAGATATTTTATGTCTTACAGAGCATTGGCTTCCCACTAATCTCCAGGATGTTGTAATGGTCAAAAATTATGTGCCTGCAGCCATGTTTTGCAGACAAGTCGCAAAAGGTGGTGGTTCAGCTATATACGTAAAGACTGGCGCAAATATCCAGTATTTTAGAAGAAATGACATTTACCAAAGAGCTGTTGAAGGGGAATTGGAAATTTGTGCCATTGAAATTACAGCCCCCGCGAAATTAGTTTTAATAGTATGTTACCGACCTCCAAAATCTAATGTAAAAGTTTTTCTAAGAAACCTAGTTGAATTAATAGAGTGGGTTGACACTAATGATAAACACATTCTTCTCTGTGGTGACGTCAACATCGATATCAATGATAGGGTGAATGGAAATGCGTTACAAGATGCAGTAGCTATAGTAAACTGTGAGCTACTCAATTTCACACCCACCAGAATTGCGAAAACGAAATCGACTACTTCTTCTACTGTAATCGATAATGTAATTACAAATAGTCCACACGTTTCATTTGTTACAAATCTGGATCTCGGACTCGCCGATCACATGGGACAACTAGTTTACATAGGTAAAAATGAACCCGCGATCAAATACAATAACAAGGAACCTCCCAAAGTATTCAAGAGGTCATTCAAACGCAATAATATTGATGCATTTCTATCAGCAATCGGTGAGGTGAACTGGGACACGGTGGTCAATGAAAGAGAGGTCAACGATGAGTTTAATAACTTTAGTCAGAAGTTCAATGAATGTTTTGACAAGACCTTCCCATATCTCTTAATGAAAACAGGAAATAAGCCAAAAAGAAACAATGAATGGTATTCACCCGAACTCTTGGCTAAAAGTATAGAAGTACAGAAACTCTATCAAGTATCAAGGACGAGGATCAACCCTGTGGATAAACTTGCATACAATAACGCCCAAAAAATGTACGCTTTAGAAATACAACACGCAGCCAAGAATCATAATAGCAAAATTATAACGAACTCAAACAACAAGTCAAAGGCTGCTTGGACAGTCATTGACAACAATAACGATAAAAAGCGTAGTAATAAAAAAAGGAATGACCAGATTGTCTTGAGACATGAAAACTCAGACATTAAATCCACAAGTAAAGTAGCCAATTTATTTAACACGCATTTTCTTGGAGCCGCTTCCAACACAAGTAGTGCTAGGTCGACATCGGCGCCATCGGTGATAACTAATCAGAGCTTATTTCTGCACCCACTAGCTCGTAAGGAGTTCTATGGAATTATGGATAAAATCACTAGGAAACGGACAGCTGGCTTTGATGAAGTACCGCCATTTATATTTAAAAATGTGGCAGTATATTTGCCTGAACCTCTGATCCATATCATTAATCTATCATTTGAGAACGGAGTTTTTCCAGAAGTATTAAAACTATCAATTATAATACCATTACACAAGAAAGGTGACACAAAGAATGTGGCCAATTATAGGCCAATAGCACTTCTATCAGTATTTTCAAAAATTATTGAAAATGCTTTTTGTTCACGATTAGTATCGTTTTTGGAGAGGAATACGTTGTTTAACGATTGTCAACATGGCTTCAGGAAATCCCGGTCCACCATGACAGCTATTTCAAACTTTATTAATCAACTGACGTCTCATAAGCACATAAATACCGAGTCTTGTGGTATTTTTTATGATTTTACTCAGGCTTTTGATATTGTGGATCATGATAAATTACTGACAAAATTGAACTGTACAGGCATACGCGGAGTGGCAAACCAGTGGGTGGAATCAATTCTCCGCAAAAGGAGACGAGCTGTAAAGATCACTCACCCTGGGGGAACAGTTTACTCAGACGAATGTACCGTAAACAAAGGTGTACCACAGGGAGCAACGATTTCTCCAATATTATTTATCATTTATACCAATGACCTCTCGTCAAAAGTCACCGAAGGGCACTTGACTACATTCGCTGACGATACAGCACAATTAATAAATGCACATCCCAACAGCATCGCGGCAGTTAGCAACTTAGCTATAAGCCAAATGGCTGAATGGAGCACTAATAATGATTTGGTACTAAATGCCTCGAACAATGTAATTATCAATTTTATTACTAAATTGAGTAACCAGCCTGGTGTAAATGTGACACCTCTAATCTACCTTAATGGAAAAAGTATTAGGGTACTGAATGAAACAAAATAATTAGGAGTAACCAATTACCGCTTAAAGTGGGAATCTCATATCAACAACGTTGCACATAAAATCGCTTCAGGATGCTACCTAATAAAAAGGGTTAAAAAAATATACAATTTCAATACTGCCAAGTTAGTATATTACTCCTATGTTCATTCTAGTCTCGCCTACGCAATTATTCTTTGGGGTCATACATCGAAGTCACACACGCTCCTAATCATTCAAAAGAAAGCGATAAAATACTTATCGAGCTCCAGCTACGATCCAACGAATCCAGGGACTTATTTTAAGGACTCGACCAAACCCCTTTTTAAAAAATATGACATTATGCCCTTACCATGTATGTACATTTATAATATTGTTTTGAATGTAATAAATAATAAGCATCTGACAAAAAATGTAAATGACACTCAGCACGAGCATAATTTAAGATGTAACAAAAGCTCTTACGATCTTACGACTAAAGTAATCAGCGAAGGACCAATCTCAAAAGGTGTACATATTTTTAACAAATTACCATATGATTTAAAATGTAAGCACAATGACAAAGATTTTACAAAGTTGTTAAAACATTTTTTAATGTGTAATTGTTTTTATAGCTTGAACGAATTCTATAACCATGGATGATTTTAAAAAACTGACCTTCCAATGTTAATGTATTGACCAATCTGGAATAAAAACACATTATTATTATTATTATTATTATTATTATTATTATTATTATTATTATTATTATTATTATTATTATTATTATTATTATTATTATTACTCCCTAACCGAATTTGTGACTTCACTCAAGCGCACTAGCGCTGTCTGCAGCAGCACGTCGAAGCGATCAAGTGAGACGCAGTAGGGGACGAGGTAAAATAAAAGCCACCAAAATAGTCACGTATATTCTTACATTTATTTAAATATAATATCTATGGAACTACATTCATTAAATTTGCAAAATAAAATAACGGCACAGTTTAATTTTTGTCAGAGCACTGAACATAATGGTTTACGCGCTCACAATCAAAGTGCATTACATTTTTTTTGGGAGCGCACTGTTAAAGATACTCATTGCGCAGGGTTTCATTAAAGTTTTAATTGAGGCCGTCTTGTAGTTTTATACGATCCTTTGAATCTGCAAATGCTCGAGAAAGTTTTGATTAAAAAAACTCCTTTTTATACGCTATCATTTAATTTCGATGTTGTAATTTCATTATTTTATTAAATTTACTTATTTTTTTATGCGTGTAGGTTTAATATAGGAATAGCTATATAGCTATATAATAAAAGCGATATTAGCGCTTTTCTAAAGAGTAACTGCATGAGCATAGCATAGCAAAGAATATAATAGCATATAGCACGCATAGTATATGACTAACATTCCGAGCCCTGGACGCAATTATATTATTTACAGCATTATTATTGATTAAAGTCAATTTTTTCCAAAATGTCATGCAACTGTTACCTATTGGCTAGCGTCCCAATCATATTTAATCATAAACTATAAGTAATACGGCGCACGCAATCGTGGTGAAACGTTGTTTTAAATCGCATCGGGGTCTAGCTATAGAGGGGGTTTCAGTGGAATTTGTCAACCATGGTATAGGCAAACCGTGATGGGGGTTTAGATTTCGAACTAGCTCAGACCCTAGAGTCCAAGCCAAGAGAGATCTAGCCAACCACCGTCATGATAATGCAATCGTGTTCTTTTGCATTTTTCATACTGTACTGCAGTAACAGTGATTACTGGGAACGATTCCCCATTCATGTGCCCGAGGGATCGCTGTGGTCCCGCCATAGGGCTGGACCAATCAGGACTCAAAAGACGACGCTGTCCTCTCGGAACGCGGCAGAGCAGGGCATCCTGAAACAAGGACGTCGATTTATACTTATATAACGCTAATATGTTATATGTGTCCATATTCGTTGGTGTGCCTAGGTATACATAGCATAACCGAAAAGAATTTTGAATCAAAGTTTTTCTTGCGCCAAAGGGCTATATTGCACAGGATATTATTGTAAGATTGGTGTGTATAATCTTATAAGATACTGTCACAATAAATAAAATTATATAATATTATATGGTATTAATTATACCTGCTAAGAACTCGAATTGCGAATAAGTGACAAAAAATAATATGTCGCTGCATTCCCCTTTCCGATCGTCTGATAGATAAAGAGTTAATTTGTGTCGGTAACGGAACTGTTTTAACAAATTTTGGATTTAAAAGGGCCGAAACCGCTTCTAAAAATGTTGTATTTTTCTATATTTAACGCTTTTTCGTGAACGGATAACGAGACGAAATAGATTAAAATTGAGAAAAAGGCTCCGTTACCGTCACAGATTGATTATTTATCTACAACTCCCTCGCTTACTTCAATAGTGTATCTTTTACGGTTTAGTAAAAAAGCGCAAACCAGTGAGACTGCATTCGCGCTAATTCGTAGCTGCGATCAGCCTCGAATTTTAGCAAGCTAGGCAACCAAATAAGGCACACCTCCACCCGAGGATCGGACCCCCCTTTCGAGTTGAACTCAACCGACCCGAGCCGTGCCTCTGGGGGACAAAGAGTCTGTAGCTACCTGTGTGGGGTGGGTAAACCAGTGTTTCGTGTTTTCGGACGAACAACGCACATTGTGTCTCGGTAAAAGAAGGTACATATCTATATTTGGATTTTTGTCCACCGACCACGTGCAGATGAGTACCTATATGGAGGCATGGGATGACACGTGGTTCGGGGGGTAAAATCTTTCTTGTCATACCAATATTATTATCTGCATTATCTGCACCTGCATCGCAAAACTAACGAATTTGTTATCTGGCAAGTTTTGAATTCGCGATTCCACACACAATCGCTGGAAAAAAACACCTAATCTTACATTTGGAGGAGAAAATAAAAAAACGATTGATAGGAACACTTTCATGCCACAACGTTTTTACATTAAGGCGGTTGTAGACAAGACCCGTAGAACCACTGACTAGGAATCTACAGGAAAATTTGCTTCTTTGCCAATCACACCTGACAGTTAACTTCATTTTAAAGAACATTATATTTTAAAAATTCCAAGAAGCCAAGATCTCACTCAGGTAAACGCTGTTAAAGTTATGTATCTAGCGGCAAATAGATGAAGGTAATGGCTGGAGATGAAAAAACCAAAATTCCATACCACATAGCTGGCACCTTGCTCTTTGTCACTGTCCAAAAAAAAAAATTATTTTTAGCTACTGGTTGTATACTGGAATTATTTTTGTCACCCTCTGCATTTTTTTTGGAACATCACAGGAGAATTTTGATTGCAGCACGAATTGTCAAACTTTCCGGTTAGTAAGTGGTCCAATTTTTAATTGTCTACTAGCAGTAGTTTGGGCTATCTAATTTCCCTTGTGTTTAACCCTTACAACGCCATCCCTAGCTGACATAGATGGGTGGCGGAAATTTTGCCAGTGGAAGATTTGCCAATCGGTCCCTTCGGAGGAGGTGGAAGATTTGCCAGCGCGGTCATGGAATATTTTCCAGGTTGGTAGTGTAGGCCAGCCTGTACCTGCCAGGTTGATAAATGTATAACATTTGCATAGTCACGAAGCTAACACACCACGGAAAAAATGTTTAACTAAAACTTTCCCTAATTTAGACGCCCTTGTGTAACTGGGACAACTGTCATGTGTCACAATACGCTTTTTCCGCACATTAGAGCTTATGGGATAGGCCCGCCCGAGCCCGTCGGAGCCCGATACGATCTGATAGGCCGATAACGAGTCGGATCTGTAATTAACTAAGCGCTTTAGAATCCGACGGGCTGGGCCCACGGGCTCGAAAAGCGTAGCGTGTATTGGCTATATAAGTCTCGGCGGGCAAATCCGTGGCCCGATATCAGAAACATCACGGTATTGTAATCAATGTCAAAACTGCTATGTAGTATGTACTAATTGAAAACAGATTTTAAATCGTGGTAAACATATACGATGGATTTACAGTTATTGTAGGAACTTTGGTACACACTTTCGCTTTCGCTTGTTGACTTGACGACTATGCAAATGTAGTTCAGCAAAGCTACCCATTCCGGCAGGCAACTGTCCCACTCGGGCCAGGCAGGTACGCTATCAGCCTGGCAAATCTTTCTAGCGAAGGGTAGGGTTGTCTGTGACCGTACTGGCAAATCTTCCACCCGTTCCGAAAATACCGACTGGCAAATGTTGTACTGGCAAATCTTCCTACCATCGACATGGATACTTTGGTCTAGAACGTGACTTGACGGCTGAGCACTCCGCGCTCGATTTTTATCGCATGACGTAATCTGCTTACTCTCAAATGCTCGTAAACTTGGAGACGGATTGGCAGTCGAGATTGTTTTGAAAATTTATTTATCAATCGCAGCCATTTGCGCGTCTTCTATTCAATCTAGAGATGCGATTCAAATGGAGTACTGATCAGTTTTCAGAGAGGAATCGGTAGGTGTTATTGAGAACTTCGAATTCGAAAAAAGACTCACTTTTCTTATTTGAATGGAGATGTTTACTGTGGAAAAATTCAAAGAACTCGTAAATCTCTGAATCTCTTACTCATTGGACATTTCCATAACCCACAACAAATCGGATATTTTGCTCGCAAGTGTCGTGTGCTAATCACTACTAGATAGAGTGAACCTTCTGCTTAAATTGAGAGGCTCTTATGCCTTCTAATTAACAGTGAGAGGGAAGACAAACGTTAAAGAAAACATATGTTTCCATGTCTCAATTTTATTTCATTTCATTAAATTGCTTCCGTTATCTCGAAACATGTTAATGGTTATTACCGATACCCTATCGTTTCGGTGGCTATTACCTCGTCCAGTCAGGTCGGAGGTAGAGCGAGATAACATATTAAGCAACAATGCAATTTAAATTAATTCACATTGCGAATACCGACTGTTTTGCAAGTACCGAAAAAGTGCTGGCATAAGCGTGTTTTTCGTACAGAGAAGACGCAGGAAACTTTTTGAAATTTCTTCTAGCATAAAAAATACGTATTTAAGCCATCACATTTGCTTGAAATCTAATGCAAACATTTTGAATCGTTGTTTTTGCCATGTCTAATAATTATTTATCCAGACTCGAACACTGGCATGTGGAAAGTAGTCGTAGAATGGTCAAAGCATCAAAGCATCAAAATATGCAGGTAATCCGAACACCTGTTTACAACCCTAACCAATCGAACAATGTCTTAGTGGTCGGCATGCTCCTAAATGTATGAGAGGTCACTTCGAATGGCGTTCCCGAGCACGTGGTGAACCGAGACGTCTGAATTTACAGCCAATTCGCCTACGTTTCAGAGTCACGTGACAAGCGAAAAGTTCAGCTTTTTTGGGCTTAAATCACACCAAATACCGTAATATATAAGCTTCTAACGGGAAAGTCTCGTAAAATCCGGCGACAGAGCGTTGGTGGCGAACCTAGCGGACAGGCGAATGAACGCAATGCTTTTCTGTCATCTTTGACATGTGGTGTCAGCAAAGATTCTAGGTGTCATGCAGCTTAGCTAGTCAATTTCCGTTTTACATATTATTTGTTCAGTATATGGGTTCAATAACTATAGCACACAGAAGAATGCGTGATCCATGATCCGATTTCCGAAAGAAACTGAGTTGTAAGTACCTAGGACACACCGTACTTGGCGTTTACGGTTACCTATGCAACGTGTTTTGGTGCTTTCAAACAATGTTGTAGCTCATGGAAAATACTACTAACTGTTCAAGTACAAGCGGACGAGTATACTAAAGAAATTAAGTTTGCTTTTTTGTGCACATGGTGTAAAAATGGTAGACTGCAGCAGGGACGAAAATCTGGATGAAGTTTGCAAACTGCATGGACTACAACTTCACAAATCATCCCGAAAATGCTCTGATCATTTTAATGACAGATAGTTTCGAAATTGTTTAGCTGTGGAGTCAAGGGTAAGACGAGATAACTATTGTTTAACATAATAGTATATCATATAGGTAACTATAATTTCAACAAAATTCCAGCAAGTTTTACGTGCTGACACTGACAGGCTGACAGCTAAATATGTTTCTGTTCTTGAAGATTGCACATGAGCAAAAGATAGCATTGTTGTTAGGGTCTTTTTATGCTTTCGTACCCGAATGAATGATTTTTCCGATACCTTGCACTTGCATCATGTAAATTTAATAAAATTTACAATTAATAATATTTAATTAACAAATAATTAATTAATAATTACTTTATAATTATTAATTATTAATAATAGTTAATTTATAATTTAAAGGTAAATTAAAATTACCTTTACCGGATGCACTCTTGGAAACAGCATCGACATTTGGTCAAAAATTATCTACAGAAAACCCGGTAAATTCCTTGTGTACATTCCTTTTCCCTGTGGTACTTACAAATAATTACAATGAATATACTAATGGTGAAAGAGTTATTTTTTTACCAGAAATATTTTAAGAAATGAATTTCTATAATATTCCAATTTAAGCGATCTGATCTGACACTCTCCAAATGGCCGGTTTTAGGTTTTAGACGGGAGTTCATTCCCTGCCGCCTAGGTAGCGCTGACGCTAGTGTCGCCAATGATGGACGTTTCACATATCATAAACGAAGCCTAACTATTACGCTATTTGATCCTGTCACTCAAACTCGAAATTCGTATGTTCCGAGGTCACTCGGGACTCACCTTTATCAATTCCTGGACTTGATGTTAACATACCATGAGTTAATTATGCGGGCCGAAATCAGCGATACTGCAATGCCGAATCGACCCATAACAGAGGAAGGGCAAGCCCTGGTCGCTCCGCCATTTCCCAAAAATCTGTTTAATATACTGGGCACACAGTGTGCGCCATACCAGTTATTAAGCTGATAAGAACATGTACTACACTTTGATCTTAGCCATAGGCCGAGAAGCGATAACTGACACTGAGAAGAGCACGGAAAATATGTTACGGCAATATCTGAACCGTACGCGAGTGATCTAAAATATAGGATTCTCGAATGTAGCGCAGTCTGTCGACGCTTCGTCGTAAATACGTGCTACTACGTCGATAAAGCAAATTAACACTATCGTGGCGTGTGAGCGGACAGAAACGAAATCGACGAACAAATGATAAGCGCTTTGAAATGAAATGAAAAAACTTACAGTTACACCAAGGTTAATATACATAGTTATAACTATAAGTTAGTATTATATGAACCTTGCAGCAACACGCCGTCCGTGTACTTTGCGCAAATAACATTCATTTAGAGGGGAAACAGCTCAACAGCAAGGAAAACTGTTGGCGATAAAAGAAACTGTGATTGTGATTTAAAACTAGGGCTTAGTGAACGCAATTTTGCGTTGAAGATGAGCGTAGGTAGCGGTATATTTATAGCTGATGAAAAGGTATGAAGGCAGAATGCCTATGAAAACCATGGATCACCAAGCCTGACCATTGCCTACTCAAAAATTCTGATCACTTGGAAATGTAGACGGATTTTGCGTTCCTTTGTTTCTCTCCGAGCTGTCAGATAGCGAAAAATGCAGATTATGAACTCATTGAGTAATGATACCGTAAATACGTAAGACATAACTTATGCCGGAGGGTTCTTATTAGATTGGAGATAAATTTCTGAAGCCGATTTACTTTCAGTTCCTTCCATAAACGAATTTGACTAAACTTCTGCTAACTGTCAAATATATGCCTTGGCCCAAACTGAAATCAACATTTCTGGTAACCAAGGAAACGAAGGAATCCGGACTCTTATTGATTCAGGCACCAAATCACGAAAAAACACTGCAAAAATGCGAATAAAAACCAATCGGAAAGTCCTACCGACCTCAGATTTTCAGGCATAATAAATATGTATAAGGTCGACATGCTTATAAGTTTTGGTGAAGATATCTAAAGAACTTTGACATTTACAAAGATTCAAAATTTGGAAAAAATCGACAAATTTCGTAAAAATTGATTTATTAAACATTTCTGAACCGATCTTTTCCAACAACTAGGAGGATCTAAGTTCAGAACAAAGGAAGGTTCTTTGAACTTTTCATCTAAATCGGTTCAGGCGTTTGGTCTGTAGAGCGCGCGCAAACACACATACAAAAAAAAAAAAAACATCCACAAGTGACTTTTTGGGAGGTAGTGAAATTGAAGATTTCGCTCCGCTCGCTTCGCTCGCTTCGCTCATCAAATATCGGTGCAGTGATATCGCTGAAAAATGTTTTACTGTATCTCAAAATGCTGAAACCTACTAATAAATTGCCAGATTTAGAAGTAAAAGAAAATAACAACCGTCAATTTGAGAAATACTGAAAACTTTGATGCAAGGAGGATAACGTACAAAATGTAAAAACGCCTACATCTGTTCTGCGAAAATAAAGGATAGGCTTAAATACTAATTGATGAGCGAAGCGAGCGGAGCAAAATCTTCAATTTCACTGCCCCCACAAAACGTCACTTGTGTACGTTTTATGTTTTGTATGTGTTTGCGCGCGCACTACAGACCAAAAACTAGAACCGATTTGGATGAAAATTTCAGACGACCTTCATGTGTTCTCAACTTAGACCCTCAACGCTTTTGGAAAAGATCGGTCGAGAACTTTTAAAAAAATCAATTTTTATGAAATTTTTCAATTTTTTCTAAATTTCGAAACTCTGTTAATGTCAAAGTTCTTTACTTCACCAAAACTTATAAACATGTCGACCTTCAAGAAATTTATTACGCCTGCAAGTCTGGGGTAGGTAGGCCTTTACGATTGGTTGTTATACGCATTTTTGGAGTGTATTTTCGTGATTTGATGCCAGATTTAAGAGGTGCCCGGTGGCGTGTTTCCGTTTCGTGCCTCGTAGACGCAATGTTAAATTTCCCACATTTAGATTGGCTTTTTGGGCAATTTGACCGGGGCCGTCCTTAAAAAAATTTCCTAGGGTACACTAAACGACAACGTACGGTAATGTGTTCGGGGCCAAAAAAAAAACAAAAAAACTTCAGTACACGCCCGAAAAACATACGATAGAGTCTGTAGGGAAACAAAGAAATGTCAACTAATCTAGTTACTAACATGAATACAAAGCAAAAGACTATGCAAATGCGTGTAAATAAGATGTTATGAATCAACAAACCGTTTTTCGAAAAAACAAAAAGTTTGCCCTGAAACGGAATCGAACCCTCGCATCATGAGCAAGCGCTGTACGAGCGTGACCAGCAGACCACTTTCCAACGCCAGCGATTTGACGCTTCTTGTATGCTAAACATTCAGTAGAAATTAAACATTGCGTCTACGAGGCACGAAACGGAATATAGCAGCCCGGTGTCATTCGTTTCCTTGGTAACCAGCTGTGTTGACTTCAATTTTGGCCAAGACATAGATTTCACAGTCAGAAGTTTAGTCAATTTCGTTTATGGAAGTAAATGGAAAAAAACCCGCGTCAGAAATTTATCTCTTATCTAATAAGAACCCTCGGGCATAAGTTATGTCTTATGTATTTACGTTATCATAACTCAATGAAAAATACGGAATTTATCTAAAAGTGCGGATTTTTTTCAAATTATCCCAACGAAATGATTGTGGCTTTGTGTGTGGCATTTGTGTGTGTACAAACCTACGCTCATCTTCAACGGAACACAAATTGCGTTCGCGAAGCCATAGTGGGTAAATAAATGGAAAGGTACCTGCCAGGGCCTGGATTCACGAAATCGGGGTTAAATTTTTATTTAGCCAATCACATGCAATTTTTAGTGAATTTGAGTGGAATTATCACCGTGGTAATAACAAATTACCCCGGAGTTGTGATAACCCCTCTTCGTGAATCCAGGCCGTGGGCTTGATTGACCCACTAGGCGACCGGGCATATTGAATATCTCCATGTCCCCAGCATGTCGTGCCCCTCTGGCGGAGGGTGGCGGGGGAGGGGGGATTGGTGTTATATGTCTCAAGATGTTATAACTCATATTATACGGAAGCGAAAAGATCTCTTGCAATTGACAACGCGTCCTGATTGTAATAATATTATGTTCACACAGGCTCGAAGGTGCGCGGCGTGTGCAAAACTCACTGCAGACGGAACACTGCGTCTCGTCCGACGCGTCGCCGCAGCCGTCGCGGCCAGAGCACACGATGGCCGTCGACCGGCAGCGTCCGTTGGCGCACCGGAACGGGCACTCCGACGCCGACGCCGACGCCGACGCCGACGCCGACGCCGACGCCGACTCTTCGCAGGCGGCTCGCGGCTCGTCGCTGCCGTCTGAGCAGGACGCGATCGCGTTGCAAAACTCGTAGCTGCAACACGCAAGCGTCGCTACGTCACCGCCAGGTGGTCTTGGGTCAGGTGCTGTGATCTTCCGAGCACACGACGGATTTGCTGTAACCCAAAGGGCTCCAGCCCGTGCTTTAAAGCCCAGTGTGCACTGAATATCAGAACAGAGAGGGCTCCAGCTCGGCCTGAAAAGCCAGTGTGCACTGACTATCAAAACCGATAGGGCTCCAGCCATACGGGCTAAAAAACCAAATGGTTTCTGATTTTCTTATCGGTACAGGAAGAGCTCCAGCCCTTAGGGCTCGAATGCACAGTTTGTAAGTACTCACTTTTATAGCCAGTATATATACACAATGTTTTTCCCACTCTTTCGAGCCCGTGGGCTGGGCCCGGCCGAACCCGTCGGAGCCCGATACGCTCTGAGAGGCCGAGAACGAGACGGATACGCAAAACACACTGCTCTTTGGAATCCGACTCCGAAAGCGTAAGGGGTACTGTATACTGACTATCCGAACCTAAACAGATCGAGCCCTTAGGGCTTGAAGGCGTTTATACCAATGTTAACACTTTCAATCACCTATAGACATATTTCCGGCATTCCGATACCTACATCTAAAATTTTCTGAGAGCTGACTACGTAACTGTTTCGTATGATAGGTGAGATTTGTTCCTAATTATATTGTTGGCTTATTTTGATGCAGATTGCAGAATGATGCACATAGAACTATGAACAAGAACATTAACAAGAAGTCCGTCAGTGGTCGAACCTTGGTAGGCAAGCGCCGTCCGCGCATCGAAATGTGTGTGCAGGACATTCCGACTGCGCTCGGTCTGCGCAGCCCGCCTCGTCTGCGCCCGTCGCGCAGTCTCGTACGCCGTCGCACACGGCTCCGCGCGACACGCAGCTGCCATCGCCGCAGCTGAGCGCGTGTGCGGCGCAGTCGCTGCCCTGTGCGCAGCGCTCGTCCGAGCCGTCTGCGCAGTCGCTGCGTCCGTCGCATACGAAGAACCAGCTGATGCATGTGCCAGTCGACACGCACTGCGCAGCGGGGGAAAGCTTCAACTCGGGGCAATCTCAACTCGGGGCAATCTCAACTCGGGGCAATCTCAACTCGGGGCAATCTCAACTCGGGGCAATCTCAACTCGGGGCAATCTCAACTCGGGGCAATCTCAACTCGGGGCAATCTCAACTCGGGGTAATCTCAACTCGGGGCAATCTCAAATCGGGGCAATCTCAACTCGGGGCAATCTCAACTCGGGGCAATCTCAACTCGGGCAATATCAACTCGGGGCAATCTCAACTCGGGGCAATCTTAATTCGGGACTATCTTAACTCGGGGCTTGATGGTCTGTATCAACCCCTGTCTGGAGTAGAGTGTGAGCCCTATCCAAAGCAAGCTGGCCACCCCTGTCTGGAGCACATGTGGACCCTTTCCGCAGCATGCTGGCCAACCTTTTCTTGATCAGAGTGTGGACTGTGGACCCTTTCCAAAGCATGCTGGCCACTCCAGTTTGGAGCTGAGTTAGTGGGTTTTTTTCTGAGTGGATGACAAAACGAACTCTGAGTCCACATTTAATATGCGACTATCTATCTTTAAATATTATATTAGGTACTGAGAACAACATAAATATGTTAATATGGATAGGTACCTATGGTACGTACCTCCTTTACCTTTCGGCCAATTAACCCCTTGACCCTTTGGCCTTTGTGCCCCGCGGTCCCTTTCCCCTTTGGCCATTTTGCCCATTGTTCATGTATAGCCCTTTGACCCTTAAGCCCGTTTTACACGGTAAAAGATTTTCATCAAATCTATCATGATATCTTTTACGTACCTAAATATCACCATGTAAATGCAAAAATGTGATGAGAAAAGCATATCACGATCTATCATGATAGATGTGATAAAATATTTAATGAAATATTTTCAATTAGGCGCGGTTCTATTTCCGTAATGGAGGTGATGAAAATTAACCAATCAGCGTTCAGCATTTGAAAGATAGATGGTGTACTGTGCCAAGATTGTAAAGCTCACGCGCTCGTCTCCAACATTTCCTCTTCCTTTTCTTTGGTTCACAAACATTCAAAACCTTCTCTACTACATCTAAAATGGATAAAATATCTGCAATAGCCTGAATGTTAACCAAAACTGCCAAATCCACATAAATTTTTAATTTTACACACATATTGACAGTTTTAATTTCGCACCTTCATTACAAATTTTTTTAATCCACCGCCTTTTGAATTTCATACAGAAAGCCATTTAGATGGCAGTGCTTCTGTCACAACCACGTGTTTTTCAGCACATTTTTCTAGGACCGTGTAAATACCATCATACATTTTCGTAAAAGATTTTATAAAAGATATCATGATAGATGTTATAAAAGATGCTGATAGATTTGATGAAAATCTTTTACCGTGTAAAACGGGATTTAGACCCCTTGCTCCTTGGGCCATCTGACCCTTGTTCGCGACTCACTTGGAACGTGCTCTCGTGGCAGCCAGTGTTGTGAGCCCCACACACGCGCGTGTCGTTGCCGCGCACTGCGCAGTCGCATCGGCCGTGCACGCACACGGCGTGCTCATCGGCTGCGCGGCACTGCGCGTGATCGGCGCAGCGCAGGCCCAGACTGACTGCGTCGACTGCGTGCGCGCGCACGGGCAGGGGCGTCGTCTGCAAACAAACGGGTAAAGGACACGCAATGAGCTCGGTGCTAGGAGCCCCTGCACCGCGATTTCGTAACTCTTATTTCGCCGTTCTCGGTGTCAAAACAATTTCCATCAGGACAGATAGCGGCAAAACGTAAAAATTACAAAACGCTAGTCTGGAAGGTGGACGGTGAACCAATGGCACCGTGCTGGAAAAAGGTGGGTTTACGGTGATTTTTTGTCACTGTGGTGAGGGGGGTAGGGGGTTCATCGAGAAAAATGTTCCTCATTCATTTTGCTTTGATGGCTCACGCTCTTATCTACCTGGATTCATTATGCATGGACTAATTATGTTGCAATATTCATTCCCTTTTTTCTTCACTCTTTTGTAGTTACCTAGTTATAGTTCGGTGACATTTTCTGCAAATGATCATCTTTCAAACACATACATTTTTGTTTGCGAGCTGCAGTGCCTAGACTTCGTAACCTTACTACGATAAGGTTAGTGGCTAGTGCGGTCAATACATTTCTTGCCCCCTCTTAACCTGCCCATGGCTGCCCCCTTGTTGGGGCGACGCCGCTACAGATATGCACCTGTTTGACAGATTATCTGTACTGAGCAGACTGTAGTCTGCTATTACTTTAGCGCCGCAGTCGAACAATTTTCCTATATTATATATTATTTTCACACATTTATGTAAACAAATATTTATGTACGTACCAGAGTTGGTATTGGCGTCTCGCCGCTCAGCAGCGTCCATCTAGGCGACGTAACTAACTCGACCTCCGACGTTGTCACGTCCTGATCCAAAGCCGCAACGCCGGGCTTCGACGTCGGCGTCGTGGTCGGCGCCGTCTCGGAGGGCGTCACAAGCTGGCCCTGGAAGACGCTCCCCTTGCCCGGCGTCGACGTCCCCGAGAGCGTATCGTCTTCTACGGCGTCGTACTCTTCGATCGGCGTCTGCGCGGGCGCAGGAAGCGAGAAACAAAACTGCAATTAAATATCGGAAATACGATTCGGATTTTCATATTTTTACTGAAAATGTCTGGAAAGTTGTTAATGCCAACCGAAAATGATATAGGCAAGTGAATCAGAATCTATAACGAGGACAATAGGCGGAAAAATCGCCAGAGTCAATTTCATGGGAGGCCCAAACAGTCCCAATAGAGCCCATGCCACAAGAGATCCAGTCTATAGCAGCCAGCTTCAACCGAAAATGCAAACTCTCGTATTAATGTTGTCGATGCTGAAGTCCTGCACACTGGTTTCTCGCCTGCAGGTGCACGGGCTCGGGCAGCGCGTTGTCGTAGAACGGCTTCGTCGACGAGCTCCAGCCCGGCCGCGTCGCCAGCGTCACGACGCCCGCAGGCCGGACTTCGTTGTCTGCAGGCCGAACGTGTGCTGTCCCAGGACGGCGCTCGCCGCCCCCACAACCACCCCGCCCCCCGGCGTCGTCCAGTTCCCTGTCGTCGCAGCGGCAGCGGCCCACCAGGTTGCGGATCAGGAAGGCGCAGTGCGAAGCGATGTCCGCTAGGCGGCAGTGCGCGTCGCTGTAGCACACGTCGCCTAAACGCGCGGCTGAAACACGGGAGACGATGGCAGGCGTTGGCAGGGGTAGCAGGCGTTGGAGGCTTGGGACAGGGATCGTACGTATGTTTGGGTACCCTGTGTCCTGGGATACCCTGCAGAGTCTCCCTACTCGCTACGACATTCACCGTTCGTGCACCTATCCTATATAAAGGTACTTCCTGATCAGCATTCATAGGCTGGAGCGTGCAAGACGTGACGTATTGACGGCGCTGGCGGAAGTCACATCGCGCACGGGGGAATGTCGTTGCCATGGCTGCCTCTTCGTTTGGACAAGCTCTTGCACATTCTTCCCCGGCGAACCGTGGCAAGTGCAATACACTCGCTCGACGCAATTATGTATGCAAACAGGCACAAAGTATAGTGTGCATTGTGTTACCTTTATCTATAAAACTATTGCCGAACGTGTTTGCAATGCTCGATGCCTAGATTCGATGCCGGAAATATGCGAGTTTCGTTTATCATTGATGTGTTAAGTCCCAGAATGGATGTTAACGAGATTGCCATGTCCCGGATAAGAGTGTCTTTTTCGGACGGGACTCGAAGCGCAAGGATCCTGGCTGATATATACGTTCCGAGCCCAGAATAGACGCAATATTAACATGTCTTCCGTGCATGGTAATGCATGTACTGGTAGCGTAAACCGCAGGAACTGGTGGGTGTATTGCTGGCCACGATGAAGGCGCTAGAGCGTGGTTCCTGGGGACCCACGCTCAGTTCCCGATCGGCCCATTTTTTGTTTCTCCCAAAGTTGGTTGGACGACTTAGAACATCTTATTAGCATCGTCTTTTACCTCGAATTCACTCCCTTGACGCGATTCATTGACATATTTTTTGTTTCTCCTGACTGGCTTGTGTATTCAATGCAAATTTTTTCTCCTTTTTCCTGGCACATTAAGGTTGTTCTCTCCAATTTTATTCAGATTTTATTCTCTCTGCAAAACCACCAAAAATATTACCCAAAAATATTACAAATATTCTCAAAAGGAGATTTCAAAAGAGGTGATTGGAGGGGAGATAAATTGAAATTTACCAATCAGAGTTCTTCAATTTTGGAACTCATTCCGAAATAAAAAGACAGTCGACAACTCAGCTGTCAGTTTTCTCGGAATTCAATAATGCCTAAATTGGACCTAACCTAGCTTCAAATTGCCAAATTTTAGCTTCCACTTTCAAATTCAATTGCAAGTAGGTACTTACATAATAACATAATACATACATTTTTCTATTGGTATAAAATGTTGCGGTATGTTTGCAAGAAAACGTATTAAAAAAATAGTGATAAAAGTACGAGTTGAGTTCCAGATTTTGGGAGATTGACAAAACCCCTGCTCAGTAGCAGGGGTTTTCAATGGGATTGCTCTCGAAAAAAAGACAGAATCCCGCTTTGTGAATACGAAATGGAGTAAACTTTTGGGGGTCCTGTCAAAACTCAGAAGGAATCCACAGAATCTCCTTTAGTGAATCCGGGCCGTGGGCACGAAATGGAACGGCATATGTCGGACCATTGCCTGGTCAACCATTCCTTGTACCATGGGTCGGAGTGCCATGCCTGGTAAACCAATCCTTGTACCATGGGTCGGAGTGCCATGCCAGGTGAACCAATCCTTGTACCATGGGCAGGAGTGCCATGCCAGGTGAACCAATCCTTGTACCATGGGCCGGAGTGCCATGCCTGGTAAACCAATCCTTGTACCATGGGTCGGAGTGCCATGCCAGGTGAACCAATCCTTGTACCATGGGCCGGAGTGCCATGCCAGGTGAACCAATCCTTGTACCATGGGCCGGAGTGCCATGCCAGGTGAACCAATCCTTGTACCATGGGCCGGAGTGCCATGCCTGGTAAACCAATCCTTGTACCATGGGCCGGAGTGCCATGCCTGGTAAACCAATCCTTGTACAATGGGTCGGAGTGCCATTCATGGTAAACCAATCCTTGTACCACGGGCCGGAAAGCCATGCCTGGTAAACCAATCCTTGTACCATGGGCCGGAGTGCCATGCCTGGTAAACCAATCCTTGTACCACGGGTTGGAGTGCCATACCTGGTGAACCAATCCTTGTACCATGGGCCGGAGTGCCATACCTGGTAAACCAATCCTTGTACCATGGGTCAGAGTGCCATACCTGGTAAACCAATCCTTGTACCACGGGCCGGAGTGCCATACCTGGTAAACCAATCCTTGTACCATGGGTCGGAGTGCCATGCCTGGTAAACCAATCCTTGTACCATGGGTCGGAGTGCCATACCTGGTGAACCAATCCTTGTACCATGGGTCGGAGTGCCATGCCTGGTAAACCAATCCTTGTACCATGGGCCGGAGTGCCATGCCTGGTAAACCAATCCTTGTACCATGGGTCGGAGTGCCATGCCTGGTGAACCAATCCTTGTACCATGGGCCGGAGTGCCATGCCTGGTAAACCAATCCTTGTACCATGGGCCGGAGTGCCATGCCTGGTAAACCAATCCTTGTACCATGGGCCGGAGTGCCATGCCTGGTAAACCAATCCTTGTACCATGGGTCGGAGTGCCATTCATGGTAAACCAATCCTTGTACCACGGGCCGGAAAGCCATGCCTGGTAAACCAATCCTTGTACCATGAGTGATCGGTGGGGTGATGTTGTACTCACGTTTGAGACAAGTGTGACTTCTGAACTGTAGATGGCCGACGCCGCATTGGCATGAAGCATCCACGCATGCGCTGTTAGCCACGCGCAGCGAGCACTGCTGGGTCACCTCGCAGCTGGAGCCCAGCATGCCGGCTGAAACCATTCATTGGTCCGTTACTCACGCGCATTCATTGGCCCATGTACAACCAACGTAGCCATTACATTACATTCACGTAGCAATAAGCGTAGAATTAGCAAATGGATTTTCATAAGTCTAGCTACAACTAACATAAGAACTCAACGCATCATAGCGTTGTCATTTTAACGCACACAAGACGTTTGACTGGGCCAAAATTGTTGTTTACGGTTACGTCAAAACGTGTTGAAGAACCAATTAGATTCATGTCTACATTATGCAGCTTCACTTCCAAGGGGGCTTCGTAAAGCTACTCTTCCAAGGGGCTTCGTAAAGCTACTCTTCCAAGGGGGCTTCATGAAGAAACACTTCCAATGGTCCTCGTCAGCATGAGTCTCATCGCGAACTGAAATCGAACCGTGCGCAGAGCAAGTCACGCACCCAGCACGCATCGCTCGCTGCCGATCTGCGCGTGGTACGGTGCGCACACGCACGAGCCGCGCTCGCAGCGTGCCTCGCCGTCGACACTGTCCGTGCACTCGTCTTCGCGCTCGCAGCGCTGGCCGAGCGACGCCGACGCCGGCGACGTCAGCGTCGCGACGCACAGGGACAGCGTCTGCGACAGATTGACAAGCTCATGCAACGTCGCGGCGCCATTTGAAGGAAAAGACATTTGCAATTTCGCGCTCTGACTAGAACCCAGGTGCATGGCGGTGAGTTTGCAGAGACATTCGGATCAACACTCGTCTATCAATCGCTCTGAACCGCTCTGCGTGAATGCTGTTACTTTTGTGTTTACCATTTATAAACGGTCTGTTACACCTATCAATCTTAAATTTCAGCCATTCTGCAACCATTTTACCCGGTATTACACTAACAGGCGGACATCATGGCCACCAGCCATCTTGGCAAATCCGGTGTGCAACGCATATATTCATCTGTATTTAAAAAAGTACGCTGGCATATTCTGGTATACGCTGGCAGCTTATAATTATTTTACATACGGCTGACTTTTGTGATTTTTCAATACTTATTCATTGTTTCACACTTAACAATTAACACACCCATTTAAGAAATCATTTTCCCAGATCGTGGAAAAAAAAGGAAATGAATTGCAATAATATGATTAATATGATTGCTTGTAATGAATCCTGAGAGAAAAGTGCAACCCAAGCGAAATGAGTCGCCAATAGGGCCCACTAGGGTCAAATACATTGCCACGCGAGTTGTAGCCTAATGCCAATAGGGCCGTGCCAGCCTGGGCCAAGCATGCAGCTCCGTGTCGTATTGCCTAGGTATTCTAAAGTGGTTGCAGATATTGTGCAGGGTGCGCTCCTGCTATTCACTCACCAGGATGGCAGCAAGGTCCCCCATGGTCGAGGGGTGTCGAGGGTGCGTCGTCGAGGGAGGGTGACACGTGCTGACGGAAGGACGGCGTCGAACGCACTGACGGAGGCCGCGACTCGCGAGGGGCTGTCCCCTGTCTCGATCACTCGATGACTCAAGCGCCAAGCAATGACCCGTTCCGTGGACGAGGATGGGGCGGGGAGCCCCCAGCGGCGGCCGGGCTTGGTTAGCTGATGCAGGGGACGCGACGATTCGTGCTGTGTTTTTATGCTACGTGCGTGCGAAGACAATGAGAATTCAAGGGGGACACTGCAAAACTAGTTGCTCTTTTTCCTGTTAAAGAAATTCCCGAAAACAAAAGCCTGGTTATATTGTGACTTATCCACAGCGCAAAACGGTGCATTACGGCCTGTGGGCCTTAAACTAAATTCCCAAACGCACCTCGCGCGTCTCGTCAAGTGCAGCTGGCAAGTGCAAGTAAGGCACGGGTCAGCTGCCATGGCCCCATGATTCCCCATGCCCCATATACCCCGTGCCCCATGCCCCATGCCCCATGCCCCATACCCCATACCCCGTGCCCCATGCCCCATGCCCCATGCCCCATGCCCCCATGCCCCATGCCCCATGCCCCATGACCCATGACCCATGCCCCATATTCCATGCCCCATGCCACATGCCCCATGCCCTATGCCCCATGCACTATGCACCCAGGCCCCCATGCCCCGTGCTCCTTGCACCATGCCCCGTGCCACATGCCCCATGCCCAATGCCCCATGTCCAATGCCCCATGTCCAATGCCCCATTCCCCCTGCCCCAGGCCTCATGCCCCATGCCCCATACCCCATGCCCCATACCCCATGCCCCATCCCCCATGCCCAATGCCCCATGTCCAATGCCCCATCCCCAATGCCCCATTCCCCATGCCCCATACCCCATGCCCCGTGCTCCTTGCACCATGCCCCGTTCCACATGCCCCATGCCCAATGCCCCATGTCCAATGCCCCATCCCCAATGCCCCATTCCCCATGCCCCAGGCCTCATGCCCCATGCCCCATACCCCATGCCCCATCCCCCATGCCCAATGCCCCAGGCCTGGGCTTCAGGGTACAAAGGGGTGTGTTGCATTGAGCCATCATCAAATCCAGACTCTGGTTCCATTTACAACGTCTTGCCAACGCAGCCGAATCCAATGCTGACACCGGAAGTCTGGGAAAGTCTGGGCAAGATGGACTCCCTGCCCCAAAATCTTGCGCGCTCGTGCTTCAATAAACCTAGTAACTTCACAAGCAATGGATTCAAAATAATCCAAACTGTTTACACTGCCACTTTGATATTTTTTGAAATTTTCTTAGATATCCTGACCATTTCCTGAAATAATCAAGGTACTTTTCTTTGAAATATGGAGCGTTATTTAAAATCTTCACTGCCCCTTGATTTCGTTTCAAATGGAAATAATGTCGGGAAGGCTGTGGGAGTATTTGAATAAGCTCAAAATTAAAAAAATTGTATCTAGATCAGAGCAAAATGGTCAGGCTGCTGTCATCATATCTCTTGTCAATGTTTCCTGACATGGTTAAGAGGCCTCTTGGCATATAATCCGCATATCGCGGCTTAAGATAAGGACCTCGCAAGTAGGTAGTTGAAAAGAATAACATATCCGAGATATATGAAACAAAAGTGTTCGATGAATCACAATGTCAGAATAAACACATGCAGTCAAATTGAAAAAACATACATTTTAAAGTTTTTGGTATGATAATCTATATAACATGATTCGAAATCGATAACCGATTTTCATCGATGTTGAATCAACGTTTTCGTGCACCGAATGGCCATTCTACACGGCTTTCTGACTTTCAAGAGTGGAGTCATACAAATTAATCCGTGCTCCGAACTTCTTGCTCGGCTTTAGTCCTCTGAATCCGTATCTCGACGCAACTAAAAAAAAGCAAAAAAATTATTCTTGTTGACAATTCCGTGGAGGGTGATCGCTAAAAATTAGTGTCGCAGACCCTTACGCGAAGAGAAAAAAGAGGGCTAAAATGTGCTCCAAAATCGCTGAAAAAGAAAACTGTGCATAGGAAAAGAGTGAGCTCGCTGTCATGGGTAACAACCTTTTTCCGAAAAAGAACGCATGTGTGTCGTTTCTCAATCGATGCCTAGAGCTCATTTAGGTGGTTTTTGAAAGTTTTCACCATACACATTGTTGAAAATATCAAATTTTTGTATTTATCCAAGACTAGATATACTCTTCCTTCATCTACTGGTATGTTCAAATTCAAGATTGGAATACATTTAGGGGTTCGTTTATCTATTTGCTTGGACTTCTGCATTCAACGTTTAAGTGGGGGTGGGGGTTAAAAGATTAACCGCGTAGAGGTCACTTAATGAAATTGATCAAAAATAGACTGTGATTTTTGTTACTTCAGCAGACGTGCTTTATAGTTTAGAGTCAAGCTCAGGTGTGAAGCAAGTCTAACTTTTCTCCCAACATTTCCTAACCTTTCCATCGCCTGTAAGTTGTACCGAAGCGATAATAGTATCTCTGTCTACCTACACCTCAGACGAAGTAAATGGTTTCTGTACTAGTCACTTCTCATCAATGTTCAAGCTGAATCTAGCACAGCTGTCCAGGCAGTATGTGGTTGGGGTCAGATTGGGGGTGTGGTCCGGCGCTGCGGTCATAATATACTTGCTAGGCCGTACATTTCTCAAAACCCAAAAGTTCTGTCAAATCCAATCTGTCGCAATCCCGGCTCGTTGGTTAATTACCCTTCCATGGCGTCTGTGTACCTACATTCTCAGTAAACAGCTTGCCTGCGTGCCTGAGCGGAAATGATTCCAAGCATGATTCCTTCATTTTCTCGTTTGTTGTGCTTTCATTCTGTATACCAAATAATTAAGTACGCTGGCTGTGATTGTAGCGAATACTTAGCTTCCAAAGCCAAAGTAAACCACACGGAGGAGAACAAATTCAAAAGCAAGTCCAACTGTTTTTCCTATAACCATTCCATTGCCAGTAATGAAACTGAAGAGGTATACCTCACATTCATCGTGAATATCTGAATATCAGATAAGTAAAATCGAGTGCCCTCAGGTACTATATAGGGTACCCTCGTATCTAACTCTGATATCAGGCCGGTGAACCCCAATTATATTACACTGTTTGATGCGGCGTATACATGCGTCTACTGTGAATTACCGAATGGAAAAGATTGAGGCCATTTGCATCTCGAAAATCTCCCCGGAAATTCGAACATAGCTTCGCTCAATCATCATCGTCATCTGTCAGACGTGCATAAGGACGATTGTGCGAGGGTTCCGTCAAAACACATTAATCCCTCGCGGTTTTTTCCCAGCGAGTTCGTGGCACCGTCGTCCGGCTCGGGCGTGAAGTGAGCTTTGCGTCCGAGCGACGACAACAACGAATCGGTCGACCCGGGAGCTATATTCCGTTTCGTGCCTTGTAGACGCAATTTTAATATTCTAGCCATGGTTAACCATGGTTAGCATACCAGGAGCGTCAAATCGCAGTTAGTAGCAAGTAGTCTGTTGGCCATGCTCGTTATAGAGCGCTTGATCTGCGGGTCGTGAGTTTGATTCCGCATCGGGGCGAACTTTTTGTGTTTTCGAAAAACGATTTGATGATTCAAACATCTTATTTACACGCATTTACACAGTCTTTTGCTTTGTATTCATGTTATTAACTCGATTCGTTGACATTTTCTTTGTTTTCCTAAGAACTCTATAGTATGTTTTTTGGGCGTTTACTAAATTTCCCAAAAAGCCCATCTAATTGTGGAAAATTTCACATAGCGTCTACGAGGCACGAAACGGAAACACGCGACCCGGGCGGCCGCGGCTCAACCCTGCCTAGTGAGTCGCTGCAGCCGACTTCACAGCGCCGGAACCGCGGCCGCCAGAATGGACGCTGCCACGTTCACACGCGGGACGTGCGGAGTATGCCGCCGATTTCGGGCTGCTTGCTTCACGACGCTGACTTCTCGGCTTGGGAAACCGCGGATCCGCCCAGCTTTGTCGGCCTAGCGGCGAGGTCATAATTGTTGTTATTATTTGATGGCGATTTTCTTTGTTAAAAATACAGGAGAATGGCGGCCGATTCGAGCTGAATCGACCCGTGTCAAACGTAATTAGTGTAAATTTCCCGAGCGCATGGAAAAAATTGGGGCGCGAATCAAACGGGTTTTTAACTTATAAAATACATCAATCAAAGGGTAGCTGGTCTCTTTCCGATGGAAAAGGAAGTTTTAAATATTGTTTGTGAATTGCCATAATTTAGATTAGGGTTGAACGAAACAAACGACGACGAAATCGTCTGTTTTCAGTTGTCGGGTTCTAAGGTTCTGATTGGTAGTTGGACTGCGGGGGTGATTTCCTGACCACTGATTGGCTGTGTGAGTGCGGGGAGAACGTATCAGACGTTTACGTTGGATGTCCTTTCGGGTGTCGGGTTTTGACTGTTGCCGGGGAAACAAGTTTTCACGGAGAGGTACTTTTGACAAATCCGTTTCAAATCGGTGCGGGCTGCACCGATAGGAAGAGTGAAATTCAGGTTTCGTATTAAATTAGCTGGCAAATGTCTGTCTACAAGTAAATTTCTCACTTTTTCTTGTTCAAAATCTTGGTGTCACGTGAAAAACCGATGAAACTGATCCTACTAGGAAACGCTGCCAAAGTTTTCGCGTTGAAGATGACCGTAACTGTTTGAAGCAAATAAGTTGAATGCAGAACGTCGTAAACAGCCGATATGTTAATTAGTATTTCCAAGTTTGGTCACACACATTCACAAAATTTTTTGGGAAATTTGAATAAAATACACACTTTTAGTTAAATTCCCGTATTTTTTCAAAATTTTCAAATATTCCCAATTTTCAATATTGCTATTTTTTCTAATTTGAGGTGAAGTGGTGTGGAGGAATTTTGGTTGAGAACAAAAGTATAGACACCCTGAAAATTTAATCGCAACCGACGCAGGAGTTTAGTCTGTAAAGCGCGCGCAAAAACAAATACAAAACTCACACACACACACACACACACACACACACACACACACACACACACACACACACACACACACACACACACACACACACAAATGCTTTTCACTGGTGGTAAACTAGTGAAATTGAAGATTTTGCTTCGTTCGCTACGCTCATCAATAAATGTACCGAAATCTATAAGTGCTATACGGGTCAGAACAAGCCAAATCGACCAAAAGTGTGCTCGTGGATTTTTAATTTTCTTAAGAAAATTCAGGGTTATTCCCCTACCTTTACTGAGTTCAGAACGTTTTTTAAAAAGTTTTTGCGACGAACCGTTCTCCAGATTCAGCCTCTCAAAGTTCGGAGAAAAGCGAATATTTGGCAGTTGCAGTGTGTCACAGCACAGAATCCAATGCCGATTCTATACCGCTAAAGATATCAAAAAACTTCAGTGAAATAATTTGTTTGGAATAGTTTGCTTTACTATAAACTGTAGCTGAAAAGTCATAACTTTTACTCTTTACAGGGTATTTAGAAGGTCAAAAGGTCAGGTATATTTTTTTATTTTTTGCAATTTCAGGGTGCATTCTGAACATCAAGGGATGAAAAACAGGAAACGATAATTTTTTTGTAGGTACCTTTAATGTATACGAATGACTACATATTGGTTTCGATAATGGTTTCTACCACCTTCAGCCCTTAAAAAAATCATGAAATGGGAATGAACTTAAAATATTGAAAATGCATATATTATGTGCTTCAATATTTCAACCTAAATCCCTGAAAGTCCCGATTCCCGTATTTTATTCGTTTAGAAGTAACAATTTTTTTTTGTGTGGGTTTATTCCCCTAAAATTTCATGCTCAATTGCATGGCGATTTGGCTATTGGCTTACGTGCAGACGCGGATTTAAGGTACAAAAAGTGGTCATCACACATTATCGAAGGGGCGGCGGGCCCCTGGAGTTTACGGGTGGTGGAGGTGGTGGTGGGGGAGGGGGGGGGGGGGCAATGAACAAACAAATTAACAATACAGCTAGTATATATAGGAACTGCAGTTGATCGCTAAAGTTCAGAAAGTTCAAAAGTATACAAAAAATTTTAAAGTGTAAACTTGCAGTTGATAGTCAGGCTGAGAAAAAAGCACCACGTAAGCAGGGGCGGATTAAACGGTCAGTATTTCCGCAAATGTGGACGAGGACCCTTTGGAGAGTATCTCGGAGTCCCAGGGACCTCGCTAGCAAGACTCCTAAACTTGCGCCTGGGGCCTCGGAGCCTGAGGCCTGCCTGGGTACCTGCGCCCATGGGGCCCCGCATGCGAGCCCGTGGACCTCACATAGTGTGTTTCTTGGATTTTGAGTTGACTTAATTTTGTAAAAGATGTGTGCCCTTTTTTTTTTATCACGCTTGATCATTGCTTATAGTTATTACTCATCAACGTCTTTATGTACCTCACCTCTCTCCACTCGATTGCAGACTTTAATTTGTGTTCGTAGGTATATCAAATTAGTTAGCAGGTTGGGGCGAATTATAACTTGTGTTTCAAGGTGTATATAATTAACAAAATGGTACCGTTCCTATACTATGTATACCATATACTAGCTGTCTTGATCATTTGTTTGAGCATCCCCCCCCCCCCCATCCGTAAACTCCAGGGGCCCGACACCCCTTCGATAGTGTGTGATGACCACTTTTTGTACCTTAAATCCGCGTCTACACGTAAAGGCACTAGCCAAATCGCCATGCGATTAAGCATGAAATTTGAGGAGAATAGTCCCACACAAAATAATTGTTCCTTCTAAACGAATAAAATACGGGAATCGGGACTTTCAGGGATTTAGGTTGAAATATTGAAGCACATAATACATGCATTTTCAATATTTTAAGTTCATTCCCATTTCATGAATTTTTTAAGGGCTGAAGGTGGTAGAAACCCTTATCGAAACCAATATGTAGTCATTCGTTTACATGAAAGGAACCTACAAAAAAATTATCGTTTCCCGTTTTTCATCCCTTGGTGTTCAGAATGCACTCTGAAGTTGCAAAAAATCAAAAAATATACCTGACCTTTTGACCTTCTAACTACCCTGTAAAAAGTAAAAATTATGACTTTTGGGCTACAGTTTATAGTAAAGCAAACTATTCCAAACAAATTATTTCACTGAAGTTTTTTGATATCTTTAGCGGTTTAGAATTGGCATTGGATTCTGTGACACACTGCAACTGCCAAATATTCCCTTTTCTCCGAACTTTGAGAGGCTGTATCTGGAGAACGGTTCGTCGCAAAAATTAAAAAAAAAAAACGCTCTGAACTCAGTAAAGGTAGGGGAATAACCCTGAATTTCCTTAAAAAAAAATAAAAATCCACGAGCACATTTTTGGTCGATTTGGCTTGTTATGACCCATACATAATAATATGTGGCATAAGTCGCAAAGCTGGTCCAGATTATAAATTCCAAACTTAAACTAGTAAGATCGAATTTATATCACTCAAAATTAAATTTTTTGTATTTGTTAAGACTCTTATCAAATTCTTGAATTTTTGGACTAGTTCCCCATTTAGTTCAAGGGCTCACATAAAATTGAAAGCCTTTTCGGGCTAGGCTGCAATTTTAAGATTGCAAACAAAACGGACAATTTGAGATTTTAAATTCAAAGTGGAATCTATATTTATCATCTGAAAAAATCTTCCCTACCCAGTTTTCAACCAAAAATCTGTGAAAAAATCTCTTTCCGCCGTGAAAATAGTCGATCTGTTATAGTATAAGGCCTATTATTGTATAATTCCAGTAACCATCGTCTTCAAATAAAGTTTAGTGGCGACGCCACCAAAAAAATTTGTGACTTCCATTCCCCACCCCTCTCTCACTCTCCCTCTCCCCTCTTTTTCTCTCCCTCTCTCTGAGCCGGGCGTAAGAAAAAAGGTGTAATCAAAACTACAAAACGCAAAGAATTTGCCAGATGACGATGTAATTTAGACGTTAGAACAATATTAACACGTAACTCTGAATTAAAATTAAGCTGCTCTCTAGACAGGCATGCCAAATGTCTTCGAGGGCAAGCCAAAAACCAACTGCTTATCTCACAGTAACAAACCATTGCCGAAATTTTCCGAATCGCAATAAAATTGTTTTCTGCTCGGTTCACACTCGGTCTATCAACTTCGCTGTGAGCGTCGCAGAGAGGGACATGTAGTAGGAATAGGTGAGCTTCAGCATCTGTTAAACAGAACAAGTAGCGACCTTAGCACCAGCTGTCGTACAGAGAGGTAGTGAGCTTGGCACCTGTTGGACTAAAAAGTAGGGGGCCTCGCACATGTTGGACTAAGAAGTAGTGGGCTTCGCACATGTTGGACTAACAAGTAGAGAGCTTGGCACTTGCAGGACCACCTGTTGACCGACGAGATCCTCAGCGTTTTCACTAGGTTTTCTAGGAGTTTCCTCTAGAAAACGCTGCGAGTCCTGTGGGTCGGGATCTGAGTCACTTCCGAACAGTATAATGAACAAAATATTTACCAAAATATTTGCAAATTATTTGCCAGCCGGCAGTTGAACCCACCCTCCGGAAGGTCTCCAAGCACCAGCGGATGCCCAGCAGCTTGATGACCAGCGGCTGGTTGCTACGCGACATGATGACACGCATCGAACGCTTGAAGCTCTCTGATTGGTCGAGCCAGTCGGACTCATACACGGCGTCCCGGGTCAGCGCACTCTGTCACAGAGATAAAACGATTGCAAAAGTGTGTATTGGCTATAACGTTCGTCGTTCAGGTAGGCACTTTCAGCGGCAGCTGCTTTTGTCAAGCAGACACTTTACTGTGGTTGCTCAAGGTTTCATGCTTTTAGCCTGATATAGTATTTCACGTGGCTTTGTGTCGACATCCATGCAATTTTTGCTATTTCCCCATTATTATAGAGGTCCACTATGGCGCCCCTAATTTATAAAGCTCCTAAACCTGGTTACGCCACTGCCCTGGTCCAGAGCCAGTGTGCGTGACAAATGTCGGTGACATAATGTTGCTAAAAGTGAGACCAGTTTCTCGCTCCAAGTACCCACCTCCTCCGCGACCTTCTCTGCTAGGAAGCAGATAAGACCCTGCTGGACCGTTGCCGCAAAGGCCAAGAACAGGAACGTGTACACCTTCTCGTCGATCACTTCGGCCTGCAACACAAAATATATCGTCAATTTCAGCCCATATGTCGGAATTTTTTACGTACCTTTACTCTACCATTTGATTAATTCAAAACAAGAACGTCCCTAAACGTTATTCTCCATTCTATTTTTATCTATTTTTGTATTTTGTTCGCGCCAAGCGCTTGAATTTGGCTAGTTTATTTTGGCCCCTTATTTTCGGCAACCTGCCGCACTTCACCTAGCCCGGTCAGGTCGGTCCTTATCAGTTCAGTTCAGTTGCGAGTTAATCGCCCCCTCGAGTGCATCGCGTCTCGGCTCTCGCACTAGTCTGCACTTTCGATTCGCGTCCTCGTTTCACGTTTCTTTTCGGCTGCTTTCTGCCAGTTCTACATTATAGTTCTTTTCGCGTCATTTGCTCAGTGTCGTGGCTTTATTATTTTGCTCGTCTCCGCAAGATCGCCGAAGACAGAGAAGACGACGAGCTCCAGAGTCCTCAGCTCTAAGTAGCCCCTTTTGGGGAGCAATTTTGTCATTCCTTTGTTCCCTCCCTGCCTACCCTAATTCGCCCTTCCCTCAGACGCCTCTTGCCACCACCTCAACTCCGCTCGGCGCGGTGGCCAGACTCACTTCTCGTAAGTTCCCCCCACCCCCTCTTAAAAATACAGTCCACTATCATTTTTTCTTTTCTCACGAGCCCCGGCTCAAACATATTTATTTATATATTTTTAATAGAAATTTTCTTACAGCGTCTTCGGACTGCTATACTAAAATATATACCATAGATTATAATTTCATATTTCAGAATTATGAGAGGTGAGGCATTAATTTAGGCCAGCAAAACTTAAAGAAATTTTCGCGAACTTGAATTTTTAAGTCCCTTGGAATAAGTCCCTTGGAATGACATATAAGTCCTTTAATAAGTGCATAGGAATAGGTAATAAGTCCAAGGAATATAAGCTCAGTCCAGGATATAAGTCCAAGTCCAATCCAGGAATATGAGTCCTAGAAATAATAAGTGGATTGGAAAACTATTTCCCGTATGAAATACAACATGGGAAGGCTTCCGACCAAAGGGAAACTTGTTTCATTCTTCGCGATGTATTTTAATGAACTTTTCTCATCAAAGTGAAACGAATAAAAATCCGATCCGGCCTAATTGGTAACTGAAGCAATGCATGTGTCAGAATCGTGTATTGGAATTAAATTTAGCGGTTATGATACCGCTCAGGAAGTAGCGGTACGATCGTAGCGCTGAGCGGGGGTATGGGAGCAGCCGCAAGGGTTAGAACTTAGAACTCGAGGCAGACGGCCATTGCCCGTAGAGGGGTGCAGTTGTGTTGTAAGAGTGAGTTGGAGTTTTGATTGAGTTATTAAAAAGAAGTGTGTGATTAAAACCAAATAAACTGTGTGTTATTTGAGCGGGGCCATCAGAGAGGTGACATATGCATATTTTGGAATGTTTCTTTTACTTTCGCGTCGAAACAGTCGTCACGCGCTCAAGCAGATATATCTATTATTTTCTTAGAAATTAAATAGCTCGCAACACTGACATTTTCTTCTTTCCTTAAGTATTCTTTAATGGGACATATCAGTTCACCAGAAAGTGGCTTTCAGACAAAAAGTTGCCAACATCTCAATGCCACATCGTTGAAGGTATCATTCAATATTTCAGTATGTTGCAGACAAAATACGTAAATAAGGGCGAACATGGCATTTTTTCCAAAATTTTCTTCTCGAATGCTAGAATATACCCCGAAACTCTTCATTTTTAACCCTAAACATACACCCATACACTAGTGCTTTTTGGGTAGTGTAATTGAAGAGTTCGCTCCACTCGCTCCGGTTTCTGTGAGCACTGACCTAGCGATGGCTTGGTGGTGGATCGCAGACTGTTTCAGCCGCAGCTCGGCCTCATGCTGCCCACTGGCCGCCATCAACGTCGGTACCGACACGTTGCCTCCGCGAATGTCCTCTGCCGCCGTCCCACCATAGGTTGGATTGTAGTGCTGGAGTCTCGGTTTTCCCAATGGCAGTGCGCACTCTTGGGCCGCGGCAGGCAGCTTTACAAACAGGCGTCCCCTGGCTTGACTCGCTGCGCCTTCCATTGCCTTCGAGGGACTGACGACGTTGACGATGTTGTGGTTGAGGAGCTTCAGCTGGCCGACCGTCTGAGCGAGTACTGACAGGAGCAGCGCTGTCAACACGATATCCATGTGGACACCGTAGAAAGCCGATAGAACCAGTTGTATAGCGGTCAGCTCAAAATATGGAGTGGCTTTGTAGTCGTACGGGATCCAAAACCTGGGAGACGCAAAACAGGATGTATGAATTGGGGATATCAAATTCACTCATTCACTAAACTAGTACACGCTACCTAAGTGTTCGCGTTGAAGATGAGCGTAGCGGTTTGTATAGCGGATAAAAAGATGGAGGCCGAAGGCCTATGAAAATCATGGAGCACCAAGTCAGACCGAAAATGCTAATCACTTGAAAATTTAGACGGTTGTGACCTTCCTATGTTTCTTTCCAAGTTGTTAGATAGCTAAAATATGAAATGTGAATGTAAATACATAGATGGAACTCATGCTCAATAATTTTTATATATATTAGAGATATATATTTCTGACGCGGAATTAATTTCAATAACTTGGATGCACGAAATTGACAAATTTTTTATCTGTCAAATCTTGAAGTTAAATTGAAGTCAATAAAGGTGATGTGATGTTTCGATTTGGTTTCGATGGTTTCGAAAGGCAATATTCGATATTCGGAAAATTTTGAAAAAATACGAATTTTTTAGACAAATTTCCGTACTTATTCAAATGTTCTCAATTTCGAATATTGCTCCTTTTTATTAAAAGAGGAGGGGTATGGAGGATTTTCTTGAAAAACGCATGGGATCTAAGTTGAGAACAAAAGAAGACACTCTGAAAATGTAATCGGCACTTGGTCTGTAGTGCGCGCACAAACATACAAACAAACAAACAAACAAAGAAACACACACACAAGTGATTTTTTTTACCACTAGGGCTTCGCGAACGCAATTTGTGTTGCGTGAAAGATGAGCGTAGCTGTTTGTGTACAGCGGGTAAAAAGGTGGAGGCCGATGAAAACAATGGAGCACCAAGCCAGACCATGTAGCCTTCTCGAAAATTATGATCACTTGAAAATGTAGACGATTCTGACCTTACTAATAGTTTCTCTCCGATCTGTAAGATAGCTCAAATATAACAGAAATATATCTCCAACCTAATAAAAACCCATTGAGATATATTTCAGTCGCGGATTTACTTGCAATAACTTGCATGCACGAAATTGACACAATTTCTGACAAACTTGAAGTCAACAAAGCTGGGTAGCGATTGTGTAACTTTTTTTCATTCGATTTGGCTCGAAATCATTCGATTTCAAATCACTGCCCGTGTTAAACCATAGGCAGTGATATTGAAAACGAATCGTTTTGAAATCACAAAGTTACATGATCGCTTGTGATGTTTCGATGAGATTTCGATGGTTTCGAAGAGCAACATTCGAAATTGGGAAAATTTGGAAAAAATACGCACTTTTAAATAAATTACCGTACTTTTCCAAACTTCCCCAGTTTTCGCTTGTTTTACTTTTGTTCTCAACTTAGACCCCCTGCGTTTTACAAGAAAATCCTCTATACCCCTCCCCGTCAAAGCAGAAAAAAGAGCAATATTCGAAAATTGGGAAAATTAGGAAAAGTACGGAAATTCATTTAAAACTTTAAAGTGCGTATTTTTTTCCAAATTTTCCCAATTTCGAATGTTGCTCTTCGAAACCATCGAAACCTCATCGAAACATCACACCAGCTTTGTTGACTTCAAGTTTGTCAGAAATTTTGTCAATTTCGTGCATGCAAGTTATTGCAAGTAAATCCTCGACTGAAATAATTCTCCAAGGGTTTTTGATTAGCGTAGGGAGCGAAGCGAAATCTTCAACTTCACTACTGATAAAAAAACACTTGTGTGTTTGTTTGTTTGCTTATTTTTTTGTTTGTATGTTTGTGTGTTTGCGCCCGCTCTACAGACCAAACGCCTGCGTCGATTTCGATGAAATTTTCAGGGTGTTTACCTTTGTTCTCAACTTAGAACCGCTGCGCCCATACGCTCATATTCAACGCGAACACTTTGGCAGCGTTTCCTAGTTTATATAAGATTCACTTATTTAGAAGCTCCTAGTTGATGAGCGTAGCGAACGAAGCGAAATCATCAATTTCACTACTGCTAAAAAAAATCATCTGTGTGTGTGTTTTTGTTTGTTTGTTTGTTTGTATATGTGTTTGTGCGCGCTCTTTAGACCAAACGCCTAATTCGATTGCGATGAAATTTTCAGGGCGTTTACTTATGTTCTCAACTTAGACCCCCTGCGTTTTTCAAGAAAATCCTCCATACCACTCCGTTTCACATCAGAAAATAAGCAATATTCGAAATTTTAAAAAATTTTGAAAAATACGGAATTTCATCTAAAAGTGTGTATTTTTTCTAAATTTTTCCTATTTTGAATATTTCTCTAACGAAACCAATTAAATCACGTCGAAACATCACATCAGCTGTTTACTACGTGGTATATACTGCTTTCAACTTATGTAGCTATGCTCATCATCAACACAAACACTTTGGCAGACTTCCCTAGTTTAACATACACAAGAAATAATCTTCGTCATAGAGATCTGACAGCGGCAAGGCTTGGATTTGGATTTGAACTTGAAATATAACTTTGATATCGAGGTTACTATAAGATAGTCAGTTTCGAGTATATCCCGGCTATAGCAATGATCGAAGGTTTGGGGTTTGTTGAAAGGCGAAGAAAGATGACTAGATGGGTGCGTTCGCCCCTGAATTGCAGATTTGGATAAACGTGATAGTTAAGGGGTCAGATTAACTCGCTCGCAGCTGCGAGATAGCTGCGTGATAGCGCTAATGCAGATTCTCACGATTATACGCTTTTTTAAACCGTAAGAGAAAAACTAACGAAGTAAGCGCGAGAGTTATAGATGAAGAATCAATCTGTATCAGTAACGGATCCTTTTTCTCCATTTTAATCTCCTTCGTCCATTTATCGGTTCATGAAACAGCGCAAGATAAGAGCAAAATACAACATTTTTAGAAGCGGTTCGACCCTTTTAGACCTTCAAAAATGGAAAAACGGGTCCGTTTCCGACACAGACTGATTCTTTCTCTAGAACTCCCTAACTTACTTTAATAGTTTATCTCTAACTGTTTAGTAAAAAGGCGCATACTCGTGAGACTCTGCATCCGCGCCATCTCGCAGGTGCAAGCAGCTGGGAGCGAGGTAGTCTGGCGTCTTAAAAGATACACAAAGTTACATATCCATAAACTAAGATTCATTTCATTGGACACGTTTTTTCCAGGTTTAAGGTGGCTCTACACACAACAATATTTCTCCTCCAGTGGTAAGACATTGAATACAAACACAAGGTTAGCATAATTGGAACAGCAATATTGTCATGAGCAGCAACTTCGTAGTCTCGGCATTCCAACGTAGAATCAAGATCGCAAAACGAAGATATCAAAATTCGGTGCTTGCGATTTTTTTTCCATGTGGCAACATTCACAAATCCATCACACGAATCCATCACAACACGTGCTAAATGGTTTAAAAACACATCCAAACTTATTTTTTCATCTTTAAAGGAAGCCAAAATTTGGTCGGAGCTGGCCTTAAAAAAAATTACCCCATGTACACGAACCAAAAACGTATGGTAAAAATCAGGAGAACAAAATCTAAAATAAAAACCAACAGGAGCGTCGCTCCTGCTTGTTTTTTTATTCACAGCAGATATATTTCCGATACGGTTCCTTTCTACCCTAAGAAAATTATGGAGATCAGCTATATTTTCAAACAAAAATCCAAAATCCTTATTTTGGTAACAAAAACAATAGAAGTCCACATAGCCAGGCATCAGTACAACAAGAAAAACTGTACGCACTAACCTTTCTAACAACACAACGTACAAAATATGAATTGAAATGAAAGTTTACTGCCCTACGAAGCCCAATAGTTACTACGAATACGCTTGGCACCTACTCACATAACTAAGCTATAATTCCAGGCTTCTACATACAATTGCATGCTTCCGAAAACTCAAACATGTTCACTAAACAAATAAGTAACTTTAAATGAACTAACATCCTTCAGCGACCCGACTTCCTCTCATCCACCTCGTGTCTGTTCATCTGAGAATGGGACTAAGGGTCTAATGATTGCGCCATCGCCGTCCTAGGGCCGAGTCCGTTTACCCGTCCCATGTACTCTCGTCCTCTCGTCTTCCCGGAGATCCCCCTTGTCCCACCCGGCGAAGCAAGGAGAATGTGTGACCGAATAGCTCAGTTGGTAGAGCAGTTGGAGGCAAACTATTTAATCGTAGCTCAGAACATCGTTGATCAAATCAGTAGGCACATAGTAGGTGCATAGAGTTTCAATGGAAGCACTTGACAGCATGCATTTTATTTATGTAATTTTAGATTCAAATAGAAAAGGAAGTTCCCCGCGGGTTTCAAACTCGGAACTCGTGGCAATTGAAGCCGGTGGCAATACCACTGGACCACCGCACTACTGACTGCTTGCTATTACAAATCGTACCATGCCTCACAGCACGATTAGTACTATCAAACCACAGTCGGGTAACGGTAAACATTCATTACACGCTGCCCGACACAACACAGCTACATAATGTGTCGACTAGCGGACGTGACAAAAGACAGAGAGTGTTGGCAGTGCTATACCATTTAATCTCAGAGGGGAGCATATTTATAAAGCGAATGCAAAAGCAAATAATCGATTAACACACACTCTACTTGGACTATAACATCCGCGAACATACACACCTGAGAGGGAGCTCCCTTTTCCTCAAGCCGTACGCTGGCATGAACAGGCCAAAAATAATGACCGCCAAAAGAGTCGACATCACGTAATAGTAACCCGCGATGCTCGTCAGCCGTTTGCAGGAATCCAAAACTTCCTTGGGTCGATCGCGATGCTGCCTGCCCAACGCCTTTATCGTCTCCAACGCAGCTACCATGCGTTGGAAACGCTCTCCTCGGTAGAGAAGGCTGTGGAACTCGACTAGAAAGGTGCCGTAGAAGAAGAGGCCTCCCAGCGCCTCTGAGGGGCGTATGAGATCAGCATCCCACGCCTGGTAGACGGTGACCGGGCAGAGTAGGAACACGATCTCGGCGCAGATGCACATTACGCCGCGGTTCCAGATGTGTTTTGCCAACGTCCATCCCTTGCTGGACTCTTCTGGCAGTCGAACGGGCCAGAGACCTAGGGTACCGTGAAGTTAACGAAATTGTGTGGGTTTTGAGTGTAATGTTTTGGTAATGGAGTGGAAATGAGTTTGGCAAGTGGTCTTATTTGCGGAGTTACACAATATACAGTACAAATGATATATACAATATACAATACACAGGGGTTCTGTCAAAACGGGGCTCATTTTACGTGTTTACCTACGACAAGAAGGATAGCTTCGAAATCAATTGTTTGATGAGCGTAGCAAGCGATGCGAGCGGAGATAAATCTTCAATTGTTTGTTTGCGTTTGAGATTGTTTGATCGCGGTCTGCTTGCTAAACGGCTGAACTGATTTTGACAAAATTTACAGAGGCCCTTCACTAGGTTCACTTTTCAAATTTCTAAAAAAAAAAAAATCAAAATTTTCGGTTAATTTGTTCAAGCTGTACAGACGAAAGGTATCAATGTTTGTTCACGAAAGGTAACAAAGTTATGAAACGTGATAAAACCAAGTATTTCTGACGTTTTAGGGTCTTAACGACTTTCCGTTCTCTTTTTATATTTATATATTTCTAACATTTTTGAATTAAATTTTTGCGATTTCCAAGCAAATTCTGATCAAAATCCCTTGGAAAATAGAATTGCTTGACCCTTTACTATTAAACAATTATGTCACATAACATATTAATATTATCCTTCATTTTTGGACATTCTGTCTCCAATGTTTTCTACGCTTTGAACTACTACGCTCATCTTTGAATTGAACTCTCGTTGAATCAAGCGTCAAATCACGAAAAAACCACTTCAAAAGTGCGAAGAAAAACCAATCGGAAAGTCACCGGCCTTAGATTTTCAGGCACAATAAATACATATTAGGTCGACATTCTTAAACGTTTTGATGAAGATATGTAAAGAACTTTGACATTTACAGAGATTCAAAATTTTGAATTAATCGAAAAATTTCGTAAAAATGTGTTTATTAAAAACATTATAAACCAATCTTTTCCAAAAAGACTCAATTTGCTCAATGCTGCGCTCAAAATGAGAAAAATTCCGCTTTGCGACAGATCAGAAAGAAACAAAATGAAAGTCACAATCGCCTAAATTTACGAGTGATCAAAATTTTCGAGAAGGCAATGGTCTGGCTTGTTGCTCCATGGTTTTCATATGCCTTCTGCCATCATCTTTGTACATCCGCTATTCAAACCGCTACGCTCATCTTCGACACAACACAAATTGCGTTCGCGAAGCCCTAGTGAATAGGCAACCTGTAAAGTAAGGTTTGAAAATACTTTTGAAAAACTTTAACACTTTTGAAAATAATCATATTTTGGGGAAAATTTTACCTTGTCCCACATGTAATTTTTAATATCAAACCACTAAAAACTATCAAAAAGCCTCTTTATTTTGCGAAATTCGTTAAAAAACATTAGGTTTATTGAGCAAATATAAAACAGATAATATAACCTTCGCAATTATGGCAGGAATCCGTGAATCCTGAAAATTTTGAAACCATTTAAAGTTAACAGATTGTGGAATACACCGCCTTCTACGGTCACTAAAATCCAGCACTCAGTGAGTTGACACATTCGTACATTCCTCCACTGAAAACTTCAGAATTGAATGGTTCTTCACAATTTTGTAAAGTTTCGAGAAAAACTATTGAAAACTTTCGGATGTACAGCTTGGACCAAGTATCGGAAATTAGGAATTATTTTTATAATGTTAAGTATAGTTTATCTAAACACTTTTGGGCCGATTTTCTGAAAAGAACACAGGGTCTCAGTTTGAACCTAGCGAAGAACGACTGCAAATTTTTTCAAAATCGGATCAGTGATTTGGCCAGTAGACCGCAAACAAACAGACTCACAAACAATAAACAAAACAAAAAGCACAAACACACACACACACACACACACACACACACACACACACACACACACACACACACACACTCACACACACACACACACACACACACACACACACACACACACACACACACACACACACACACACACACACACACACACACACACACACACACACACACACACACACACACACAAGTTTATTTATTTTGAGGCTTGTGAAATAGAAGATTTCGCTTCGCTCGCTGATGCGGCCTTGGTGGAACTCTGCTCTCAGAAAATCTACCACTTGTACCCACCTAGACGTGCCAGGATGTCGATCCACAGGCGCGCTGTGCAAGTCTGGCTGTACCACCTCCTAAACACCGACTGGAGTCTCACTGCCAGACGCGGCATCAGGACCAGCGCTCTGTGGACACGAGCAGTGGCGGTGTGTGAGCCATGAAACAGATGAGTCAGATGTTGGGTTTTGTGACGCGTGTTTTGAACCTCGGCAAGTTCCTGTTGTCGCCCCAACGAAGTCAGCACAATGTAACGCTCGGCCAGCAAATCAGTTATACATAATGGGGTTTAAGACACATTAGGAAAATCTCCTTCATCCAGGAGGCCTGTCGACCGCAAAATGAAGTCCCGAAGATATCCTAAGAAACCCGAATAGAAAAATCGAGCTGACTGGCAGTATTAGCAGAAGGGATCGAATTGTCAAAAAGAACAATAGAAATCAAATTAGGATATTTCCAATTAACAGTTATCGAAAAAAATCTAATTTAACCAACACACTCAAATGCTCATTGCAGTCCTTTTCCGAAAGTTTTAATCCATTAGTCACTTTCTCAATGAAGTTATTCGGTTTTGAAGCAAAATATTCTCCACCTTCGGAATGTTCGTTTCCATCCAAGGATGCCCAACGCACATGCTAAACCTATGACAACGTCTCTGTTACACAGGTATTCAAAATCGTTATTCCGGCAATTACCCTTTTGGAATAATCAATCATACATGAATAAATTGCCTTGGTATTACCTTTTGATCCATTACAGTCTTAGAATGTAGGTTATTTGGTAATTTAGCATTATATCGGAAGATCTCGTATTAAAGACTGTTACACCCCCGCCGCAGTACCTATTCTTTGTCCTTGTAGATACGCTGGCATATACCACTGACTCTACCCAGATTCACCTACAGAAAAACGACACTTAGATTTTACCATTTACAAGTTACAGGTCCGTGAATGTTTAAAACTGGGTATTAACTACATGGTGGCACTGCCATTTACACACTGGATAAGATTTCAAGATAAGATCTCTTAAGATCTCTTAAGAGCATATAAACCGCTTATCGCAGCTTAAGATAACAACCACAACAATCTTGGCAAGTGCGAACACATAAATAATTAACAACCTCCAAGATTAATGCAATTAAAATGTTCCGAGAATCGAGATTAGCACAAACACATGTCATCAAAATGTAAAAAAAAAACATATAATTTCTTGAATATTGAGTAGTAATGAACACGATAGGGTTCGATTTTGATAGCTGATTACAATCGATGTTGAATCAAAGTTTTCGTGCTCCAAATGGCCATTCTACAAGACTTTCAAGACTTTCTGAACATTCCCGTGGAGTCATAAAAAATAATCCGCGCTCGGAACGTCGGGCTCGTGGCTTAATCCTCTACATCCGCATCTCCACGCAACTAACAAAAAAAAGCAACAGAATGATTCTTGTTGACAATTCCGTAGAGGGTGATCGCTAAAAATTAGTGGCGCAGACCCTTACGCGAAGAGAAAATAGAGAGCCTAAATGAGCTCCAAAATCGCCGGAATAAAACTGTGCATAGGGAATGAGTGAGCGCAGTCATGGATAACAATCTTTTTCCGTAAAAGAACTCATGGGTATCGTTTCTCAATCGATGCTTAGAGCTCATTTAGAGCTCATTTAGGAGATTTTTGAAAGTTTGCACCATACACATTTTTTGAAAATATCAAATTTTGGTGGTTATCCATGACTAGATATACTCTTCCTTCATCTATTGGTATGTTCAAATTAAAGATTGGAATACATTTAGGGGTTCATTTAGCTGTTCGCTTGGACCTCTGCATTCAGCGTTTCAGTAGGGGTAAGGGTTAAAGGATTAACCGTGAGGAGCCCTCTTAAGCACTCGGCCTGGCCAGTCTCGGCAAGCGGCATTGCGGCCTGGCGCGTAAGCCGTCGCTACGCTGCTATCACGGAAGCGACTTCGCGCAGTTAGAAAATGCGCGGTTTTTCAGCCCCACAATTGTATAAAAAAGCACAGTTCCGATTGTTAATTTTTTTGAAAAGTTGACTCTAAATTGGAACACTCCTACATGTAATCAGTCCTCGTGTCTTATTTTGTCGAGAAGCACTCGCCAAAAGTTGCCGAGTTTTTACGGCAACACATTTAAAGTTATAATTTCAATATTCAAATATGTTATTCGTACTAGCTGTGGTACTAGGGCTTCGCGAATCGCAATTTGTATTGCGTTAAAGATTAGCGTAGCGGTTTGCAGCGGGTAAACGAGTAAAGGCAGAACGTTGAGAACAGAGGAAGAATGCGTGAAATCACTATTTCGTTATAAAGGGTCAAGGAAATGTTATTTAAAAAAAAATTTGACTGAATTTTGCTTTTCGGACAAATTTTTCGGAATTGATTATCGTTTTTAAAACATTGAATAGTTTAAAATCTATCTGGTCGATTTTCCTGAAAGTAGCACAGGGTCTAAATTAGAACCTATAGCGAAGGACTCCTGTAAATTTGATCACAATAAGTCCAGCCGCTTGGCCAGCAGATCGCGAACAAACACACTCAAACAAACAAAAACAAAACACACACACACACAAAATCACACACACTTGCTCTTTTCCTGAAGCTAGTGAAATTTCAGATTTCTCTCCTCTCATCAAAAATACATACAAATGGATACCCATGGCCATTTTTCCAAATTTTCCTAGAACTTTCGTTACATGCCTCTTAAAAAGGTAAACATTTGGATTTTGGGGTGGATCTTGCATTCCAGAGCAAATTTCCGAAAAATAGACAATAGGCACCCAATTTCACGTCTTTTGTCAACAACAAACTGAAATATTGAAATGTTAACTTCAACGAGGTGGCCTTGAAAACTCGGCAACTTCTGGTGTGAAAGCCACTTTCTGTCGAACTGCTCTAAGCAAATCGGTGAGCTCCTTGTTGCACTTTAGCCGCTAGTACGGTATCTCGTGCTGAATATAGGTCATTTATACCACACCCTTTATCGGATCATAACGAATCCTTTACATACATCGAATGGTACGTTTAGTAGAGCACGAAGAAGTTGCGTGCGAAACCTCGGCGATGCCTCTTGTCGTGATCATATTTTTCTCAAGCTAACTCGAGTCAAGTTTCGTCAAAATGGACGAGATCTAACAAGAATAACACCTATACTAAAAATACATACCAAGGCGCGCAACACTTTCAATAAGGCAAGAGAGGTCTTGCGCGAATCCTTGGCGAAGTCTCACGTGAAACCTTGGCGAAGTCTCGCGTGAAACCTTGGCGAAGTCTCGCGTGAAACCTTGGCGAAGTCTCGCGTGAAACCTTGGCGAAGTCTCGCGTGAAACCTTGGCGAAGTCTCGCGTGAAACCTTGGCGAAGTCTCGCGTGAAACCTTGGCGAAGTCTCGCGTGAAACCTTGGCGAAGTCTCGCGCGAATCCTTGGCGAAGTCTCGCGTGAAACCTTGGCGAAGTCTCGCGTGAAACCTTGGCGAAGTCTCGCGCGAATCCTTGGCGAAGTCTCGCGCGAAACCTTGGCAAGGTCCGCGCGTAAACCTGTAGCGGCTTTTCGAGGCCCCAGTTAAGGTACTACGTTATGAAACGCTGCCGTGTTGGCGTTGAAAGATGAGCGATTTGCGAATAAAGTTTTCGGCTTTGAACTCACAATCGGTTCACCCGTTTGGTCGGTAGAGAGCCAACAAACACACAATATGGAAAAAACACACGTCGGATTTTTTACAGGTAGTCGAATTTAATTATTTGCTCACTTCGCTTGCTCTTCGAATTATTAATCAAATAGTATTATAAAATTGTATATATCATGCTGTCTTAAATGCACTTACTGTTTATGATCGAACCACATGCCATTAAACTGACTTGTCTAGGCAAATGTCCAAAATCGAAATGAATTTTTTTTAACTTTCCAAAATTGCACAAATCTTAATGTAATCACATTACGCCAAAGTCCAAATACATTGCCAAGGAATTATAACAATTTAAGAAAAAAATGAAAATAGTTGGAATTTTTTTGACGGATTTGTTATCAGATGGTACATATAGGTAAACATATTGGAGTGGAATTTTGGGTAAAACTTTTAGCTCCCTCATATTGGAATTTTATTTTAGGGATTCGGCAGCTTTGGTCCTGCTAGAAGTTTCAAATCAAAATCGGATTTCATTCAAAATTTGAATTGGAGAGAGCTGGTATTTAAACGTAACTACGCTTATCTCAACGGTCATTTGATATAATTTGATATAAAATAAAAATTACGTGACCTTTCAGATGTGGTTACCAAAGCAGCACATTTTCCCTTAAAAACCGCGGTAATCTTCTGCGTAGGGCCGCTTGATGTCAACAGCATGTACGTTAAACAGCTTTAAACAACTGAATATGAAACGCAGTGCTTTTTAAAAACTCAACGTGTGATAAGACAATACTTCAGCTATGTACTGAGTTTCAAGGAGCACACAACACTCTAAGACACTGAATAAACTGACATAAATAAATGATTCTCTATAGACGAGAAACAGAATTATTTAACACACGTGGAGACATCACATTGTGGTATGAAGGGTATCAGATTTAAATTTTTTATTGCTATTGATTTTTTGTCGCCTGCCATAAGAATTAAAAAAAAAGAATCATAACTGGATTTGAGACTAAATTATATGGTAGCTCTTTTTCCATTGGAATGACTAGTCTAACAGATATTAGATGCTGATCCAGCCTGCAATATACTCAACATTGCAACCAGTGCAAACATGTCTATAGATTGTAAGTTGAAAATCCACTGGATTTGTGTCTAAAGAAAAGTGCTTAATTCACTGGAAATATGTACAATAATTTTATTTTAATCCGTGTTTTATTCAACAAAATAATTGCCGCCCCTTTTTTATCAATCGTAAGAGTGTCTAAATATCGTTAGACGTAGATCCACTGGACTTACGTCTATGACTTTATAATTTTTATCGAGAGGAAAAAATACTTACAATTGTTAGACACTAATCCACTGGACCAACGATTAATGGAAAGTAGTCGTAAATCCACTGGAAAAATGGCTAAAAAACTAGACGTTCGTCCAGCTGAGCAGCCAAACATTGTTGCAAGATGTATTAGTCGTTATTCCATTAGTCGCTGTTCAGCGTCCCCGGAATTTCCTCGGTTACCTGCTTTGTTGAGTTGAAGTTTGTACAATGCATACATTTTTACAGATATCAGAAGTATAGTCAATTTCGTGTATGGATGTAATTGAAGGTAAATTCGCGTCGGAATTGTATCTCCAATCTAATAATAACTCTCGGACATAAGTTATGCCTTATGTATTTACGTTCACAGTGCTCAATGAGCTCAAAATAAGCATATTTTCGCTGTCTGACAAATCAGAGAGAATCAAATGAAGTTCAAACTACAATCTCAACCGAAAATCGTATCGTCGAACATCACGTGTCTGAGCAAACTCAGTGTTCAGTATTTGTGTCAGTAGTTGAATGGATTCTGAATCGATTTCATAAATAAAATAAACTTCTAAAATCGATTACAGCAGTAAAAAATGGGTCTTCAGTAGTTTCAGTATCTGATGGAAAGAAAAATATTTACAGGTTCTACGATTCAAAATCCGCTATCGAACAGTCTCGCTTGAGTAAACTATATTATCTGGAGTCACTGCAAATGTGTTCACCTGACCAATTGTCGATATTAGCTGGCTGAGAAATTGTGACCTCCCCGTCGGCGTCGAGGGATATTCTTCCCACGGACAGGCGTTCCTGTCCTCAACGGACACCATAAATAAATAAAAAGGATTGGAACCGTTATAATACCAAATAAATCATGGTTATTTAACTCAAAAAACGTATATGCACCTCCGATTCCAGTTCCAAGGCTACCTAATTATAACATCGGTTCCGATTCAAGTTCAATGAAATATAACAGTTCATCCGGGACCTGCTAATATTGTTCGCATTCCTGCTTATAATAACGAAACATAATTTACTGAGCTTAAGCTTACATAGTTTGACATCAGTCAAATTATATTAAAACCTACAGCTCATTCTCTAGCCACATATTTAATGCACACTAACTGACAGGTGCCATCACCAACTATCTCCTACTAGTCTCCTACTAGTAAAATTAACTGGTAGTAGTATAATACTAACTCCTACTAGTGAAAGCAGTGTCTGTCCATATGTTTCATCACGATTTTCTTTCATTATGAGTTTCTGCAATTTTCGAGATTTTTTCTTCAAATTTTAGGAACGTGCTATTTTTGACGTTCTGCAGTGCGTGGTGCGGTTTTTGGGCCAGTCTGCCCAAAAATTGGCACTTTTTTGGACAAATTTTCTCGAAATGTTGATATTTTCCCCGATTAGAATTTTCCATTTTGCAGAGCTCTTCTTTTCCTTTCTAGAATCCCATAAACCGTGTGTCGATTTCAACCTCGGGGCACCTTCTGGGGGTCATTTTGCCTACCAGCTTTCACTGAGTTGACGTACATTGTTGACGTGAATGCGTCAAATATTCCCCTGGGCATGGCGTCTCAGTGGATGCTTGGTAAGCACGTTGTCTGTTGGTCGTCTCACGTCTGTGCTTCACCCCCGAGTTGCGAGTCCGAGTACGCGAGGATGACAAATTTTGGAATTCAGGGAAACATTAGTTCGACATTACGGCACCTTCTTTCTATTACGTATTCCAAAACTTGAACTAAAGTGACCGTCGGGTTTATTTTGAAGTTTTTGAATACCTGCTCTCAAATTCCGCACTCAAAATCGTCAGCATCCCGCAGCGAACGGATAGCATGTTCGCATGCCGATGGGGAAGTTTGAGTTCAACTCAAGAGGCGGACGACTATTTTCGTTTCAAGAATTCAGTCATTCAGTAAGCTTATCTGAATTTCAATAACAAAAGGTACATTTTGAGTAAATACTGGAATAAAATTTAAAAGTAGGTACCTATCTAGATCCTACATTTTAAAATCCAGGTCTGTGTTCTAGCCTACTTACCAATTTTACCGACCCAATCACCGAGACAGGAACGCTCAGGTCGCCAATGATTGTTTTCCCACCAGCGAGGGCAACAATAATTCTTCCTCCAGCGGAGTCGCAATGCGCATGCGCATGTGCATAGCGCTAATTCGCTCTAATGGCGCGCAGCCCATTAAAAACTATACCAATTTAAGGATTTTGTTTCGCGAATTGCAGCCGCACAGCTAAAGCCGGCGATATCTCACCTCGCCATACCATAACGTTAAGGAATCTCGTAAGTTAATGCCGGCAATAACGATAATTCCAAGAATAGGCCCCAATGGCTTCGCTCGGTAATTGCTATTTTATCTCATCGCATATATCGAAATTAATTATTGAAACTTATAATGTCACATACTTAAACACATATTGAAGATCCCCAAACAATTTGCTTAATGTCTTGACACATGATGATTAATAATATTTAAAATTTAAATACATTTGAAATTTACAAATTTTTTTGTTTTATTTCAGAAACTACTTTCTGGCATGTTGAAATTTAGTGCCACATATGGGGTCAACTACTAGATTTGTAGTCATATTATCCATCGCTCTGTCTATGCCGCAGTCATTCGTCGATAACGAAGCATTTTAGAAAGAGTGCAAACATTTTTGTAAACAAAGAACTAGTTTGCTCATTATAAAATCAATTCCTTTAAGAGCGTTGAAAACGATTGGATTCACAAGCCACGTTGCGTGGCCCGGGGTCGGTGCAGAGATTCACGCGGGAACTTCCTACACCAACAATTATTAATGTACAAATCTGGAAAAAAACCATAGACCGAGAAAGAATCAATTGATGACATGTTATGGTATACTTTTTCCATACGAGCCACGTAAAAAAGCCGTAAAAATGGTATTTTAGGCACTTTTTGAAAATGCACACCTCTGTCATTTTTGAGAGTATAATAACCTAACACACCATACGACATCCAACAACCCTTCAACTACAAATGTATTTTTTTCCAAAACTCTGTGTTAGTATTTGTGGCCAGGAGAAGTTCCCGCGTGAACCTCCGCGTACGACGAAAACACAAGCGTTTCGTTTCCTCTTAATAATGTAGTGAAGTCCAAAGGTATATAATTCAGTCGTGGAGTAAGGTAGAGGTGCCGTGTTTGCTCTGCGGGCTGCGTCTAGGAGTTGCATATCACTTTACGGAACATGGTGCATAGTTTAACTTAAAACACAAGAAATAACAAAAATACAACTTAAAATGCCATGCAGCAAAGAATATCAAGAGAAAATAATCAAACTAAACAGTCTAAATATTACAGTATGTCTTTAAAAGATCAAACAGAAAAAGGACAAAAGTACAAATTTGTCCAAAGAGGCAACCGCAACCGCTCATACCTGCCTGTATACCTAAACGTGTCAAATTGGACGCCATCTTGATTGGGACCAAAAACCTCCTTGGTGAAAATTTCACATTAGAATCAAGGTAGCCCCAACTTCATGAAGGTAGAAAATACATGTGTTGTTATTTCCAGATACGGTTAAAACTTTTCTTAGAACCAAAGACTTTGTTGATGCAAATTTCATACCGGAATCCGATGCCTTTTATTTTGGTAAGGAAACACTTTTGATGCACTACTTGTTGCTATTCCAGATCCGATTAATACCTTACTACATTATTTCTGAGTACTTTTGCCTCTGGAAGAGTTGTCTTGCAAGTTGTCTGTTGGACTGAGCCAAGCTGTGACACATTTTATAGACGGCTGATGGTCCAAATCAAGATGCCGTTCAATTTGACACGCTCTTCAGTAGCCAGTACGTTGCGGGTCTAGCCTTTTATACGTAGTATATTATACACTTCCTTGAAGTCAATGCAAAAGCAAAAACCAAACAATTTCGTATGTTATTAACACTGGGCTCGGAAAACAACATACTAAAGCCAAAATTATGTGTTTTAAAAGCATAAATAGCAAGAGGAAAAAATGTTTGGCAAGAGCAAAACAAATTTTCGATTCATCAAAAAACAGTTACTGCAAGATTGCAAAAAACGACATGTCTCAGGGCACCTGTGCTTGGGGCATAGCGTAACTACTTCAAAATGCCGACATTCCAAACAAGAATGTGAGAATTTTTGCACCCAAAAGTTCTTCCAATCTGCAGCTATACCTTCGCCTTCTTCACCCTGTTCACTATCCTCTTCGGCAGTTGAGGCTGGTAGGCCGGCCGAGTCGCTTTCACCGAAGCAACCGGCACTTGTTTCGAACCACAGCGCAGCGAGCCGAGCAAACACAGCCACTCCTTCCTCGTACTATCCTGCAGCACGATGAAGAACAGCGCCAGCACAAACACGTGCGTGGTAGCCGTCATTAGGAACAAGTACTCGAACAGGAAGTCGCTGTTGATGATGCGCTCCTCAGACAAGAAGTGAAAAACCCAGGTAAAACCAAACAGGAAGAAAATAAAGAAGCTAGTTTTGAGTTTGTTCAGCTGCTCAGCATTTTCATTTTTGCTGTGTTTTGTTATCTTCTCGACGCCTTGGCACTCAAAGATGTTCATCACAATTGCGACGAAGATGAAGAAGTTCACTATCAAGATTACGCCAGCCGGAGCCTGGACCGTCAGCTCGAAGACCAGTCCTTCGGGATAGCAGTAGCCTCGGTCGAAGCGGTCCGACTGGTAGAACCGAATGTTCCAGGAGAGCAGGATGACGATGGGCATCATGGGAACGCCCCAGGCAAACAGTGAGGCTTTAAGTATCAGATGGGTGACCGCTTTGGCGCCAGCTACAGTCATCAACCTCTTCATCTGCAGCCATGACAGCACTAGCATCCAAAGAAACATGGCGAGGAACGAGTAATGTCTCAGCACGCCCAGCATCAGGCAACCAACGCTCTCTGTGTCGAAGTGAACGAAGCTGGTTAGGAATCCTAGCAACAGGTTGCACGTGAGCGCTAGCACCATGTGCAGCAAGATCTGGTGGCCAGTGTTTCGACGCCAGGCTTTGAAGAGGACGGCCGTGGCGACGATGGAGAAGAGGCCGAGCGCGGAGAGCAGACACTCGGCGACGGTGACAGTGATCAGCGCCGTGTTGTCGGCGAAGAAGGCGGTAAACGTGTTGACGGCATCAAATACGTACGCCCGGTTGAGCGCGAACCGTGCCGTCGCGACGCCCCGGGTGTCGACGAGGGCGAAGTACTTGGCGCTGCAACGGCACACGGTCAGGTTGCCCCGGTTGGCCTTGAGCGGATAACACCCTGCGAGGGAGGTCACACAGATTTAACATCGGATCACCGACATGCAAAGGCATACACCGACGAGTGAGTTGTGTTCCTAGCACGCCGTCAATAGTCGAAAGTCTTTCAATAACACATATTTGAATTGCAAGATTGTGGGGGCGTCAGCCGTTAAGAACTTATTTAGTTCAGCGCTTTGATAAAAATAATTGAACTAATAAGTATTTGTTTACAAATTTTAGAAATATCCTCGCAAAAAGGCACATTTTAATGAGCGTAGCGAGCGAAGCGAGCGGAGCGAAATCTTTGATTACACTACCCCTCCCCCCCCCCCCCCACCCAAATTCTTTCCGAATAGTGTTATTTTCGTGGTTTGACGCTTGATACGAAGAGATTCCGGTCAAAGAGTCTTTGACTCTTTGACTCTTACTTGACCTTGGTTTTTGACTCAATGAGTGCATGATTTTGTACGTTAAGGTACCCGATAAGCAAACAACAAACTAGTTGGCCCAAAACGTTTGCGAGACGGTCTGGCAAAGAAAATAACATTTTGGCGTACATTTTTAAGTGTAGTGGTATATGAAGGAATTTCCTAGGTGACCAGTTTTGTTGACTTAAAGTTTGTCCTAGGCAAAGATTTCAGGGATTGGAACCATAACTCATTACGGTTCCGGGTCCGGTTCCGGTCCAACAAATTTGATCTCAAAGGGTTCGGATTCCGGTTCCGGTTCCTGAGTCGTTTCAGTTTCGGTTCCAAACGGTTCCATTTTTATATGCACTCTTAAAAAAATCCCCTACATACTTTCTTTGGTTCAGAGAGTGCTTTTTTGACACTATTTTGTCACTTCAAGATCAAATTCACAGTGATTGAGATAAAGATAAAGTACAATGCTATATTGTTGTGTTCTTGACATGTTTTGTAGGTATATTCATCATTCATAATTGTTATTTTCACAATACATTGTAAAAGCATTACTAAAGCATTAACTCTCTTTTTTTTTGCGCTTAAACCTATTGGTCATTTTGCGCCAAAAACTCTCTTTGAATATGCAGTTTCGGCTGTGTGTCAGAGTAATCAGTGAGTTTGGTAGGAGTAATTAATTTGTATTATTATTATCAAAGATGTCTGCAGCTTCACTATGTATACGAAATTCACAAGATGTGTAAAATTATTTTTGGTGCGTCGCTGTGCTACGTTTCTCACTCTCTATCGCTATGTTTCCAAATATTAATTCGGAACACAATTTTTCACACGACATTGCAGCAACTCATTCCTTCTCCAAATCTCGGAATTCAGATTGCCAGCAGCCACAGAAATCCAGATATTTCTATTTTCTGGCTATCAAGAAATAGGTACCGTCCAATTCTAACTTCTAATTGAAAAACAGATTATACGAACGTAAATAAAAAATATATCGCTCAAGTGTGGTGCTGGTATCAGCTGAAATCTCGCGTTTTATAAGCTTGGGAGAGACGAACAGCCGGCGACTCACCATAAGCCTGAAGAACACGTCCAAAAACTTTTTTTACATTCGAAATCAACTGAAATTTATAAGTTTACTAAAACCTAACCGTAACTATACCAAGCGTTACTGTTTCTTTCGGTTCCGGTTCCGGTTCCGGTTTGCTCCATGGTTTTCATTGGCCTTCTGCTTTCACCGTTTTATCAGCAGTTGATCCGCAATAGGTACAAACCGCTTCGCTCATCTTCAAGAGGCCTCTTTGCATATAATCCGCTTATCGCAGCTTAAATAACAACCAAAACAATATTGGCAAGTGCGAATACAGAAATAACTAACAATCTCCGAGATCAATGCAATTTAAATGTATACCGGGAATTGCGAAAAGCACAAACACATGTCATAAAATGTAAAAAAACGTTTTATTTCCTGAGAGGAAGTTGTTACTGGTATAAGCGGTTGCCAGTATGCAATGGATGGAAGAGAGCCGAAGCTGGTAAATTGTGCAACCGAACCGAGATACGAACCCGGGACCTCCTACTTGCCGGGTACGTGCTCTACCAACTGAGCTATTCGGTCACACATTCTCCTTTCTTCGCCGGGTGGGACAGGGGGATCTCCAGGGAGAGGCCGAGCGACCCGTACATGGGACAGGTAAACGGACTCGGCCCCAGGACGGCGATGGCGCAATCTCTAGATCCTTTGTCCCATTGTCAGATTAAGAGACACGAGGAGGAAGAGAGATGTGATTGCTAGTGATTGCGCTAGTGATTGTGATTTCATGACTCCGGTTATGAAATCAGTCAGCAATTAAGTGAAACATTGCTGGGTAGCTAGGGTACCTCTCCGGCAAAACGCAGTGATAGTGGACGAAAACTTACCCTGCATTTCTTTGAATAAAGATTTGTGAATTGTGCAGACGATATTGGACAACATGATGAAATCTACAGGGTAAGTTCAGAACAAACAAATTATTTCCGTCACCCACCTTCCGTCACCCACCCGCCGAGCTGGTCGTTCCACGCGGAGCACTCCACCACGGTGTTAAAGTTCAAATGTCGGTCACGATGCGGCCTGTACGTCAAGTCAACGAAGTAGTCGGAGTACCGGCCATAGCTCAGCGCGCCGTCCTTCTGTCCCGACTTCAAAACCAGCGAGACGGTCACCTCGAGGTACTGAGCCGTTCTCTGCTCAATGCGAAAGATCGTGTAAGGGTGCGGCATTTCCATCCAATAGACAAAAACCATTAACCTCTTGTGAGCTTTAATCAGACTGTCCGAAATGGCCAAGGCGAACTGTTGGTTTGGTCTCGGTTCTTCCGTTTGCGTGCGGTCCAGCGTGATGTTGAGGTTGCCAGCGTCCGTGCCGTCCTCGTACTCCACGGTCAAGCCTAGTACGGGCGTCTGGCCCTCGAGATCGGCGACCAGGACGTAGACGCGTGTGTCTTGCTCGAGACAGACGTCGTCGCCGTCGTCGAGATCGAGGCTGACGGTGATGTTGACGAGGTCGCGAGCCGTCACGGCGTCGATGTTGTTAGTCAGGTCTACTTGGCGGTTGACGATCCTAGTCACCGTCTTCAGCTCCGGCGAGTTGATCGGCGCAGAAGCGTAACTTTTTTGAAAGAATGGGATGACAGAGAAAATAACAATCATTTAGATTAGAATAGTACACAATAATGTAAATAATATTAACAAACAGGTTATAAAAATTAGGAAATTAGGCATTCTTGACATCTATTCGTTTTAAAATTTAGTTACTTTAAACTATGCTTAACTAATTATTTGTGAACTCAAGTTTAGAAATAATGTTAACGATATCATAACTAACTGGAGCTTGTTTATAAAAACAATACAAAGCGATAATATTGATTTTACCGTAGGAGCGGACGACTGTGTCTGTAGAGGATTTCTTCCTCCAGAAACTGTTTGTAGATCTCCTCGCTGACGAACGCTTCGTCGTCAGAGCACTCCATCCATTCGAGCTGCCAGTAGGAGACGTCGCTCCACCTGGCTCCGAAGCTCGAGTCGTCGAAGTTACACTCGCGACGCAAAATCCGTCTCGAGCTCGCGTTCTTCGCCACTTGAAACGAGCGTTCTAATGAACGTTTCACTGGAAATGAACAGTATCCGATGAAACTGCATATTTTTCGCAGCTTCTATGATTAAAAATCCACTATCGAAAAGTATCGCTTTGGGAAACTTTCTCTGAAGTCACCGCAAATGTGTTCACCTGCCCAATTGTCGCTGTTAGCTGGCTGCCAAACTGTGACCACCCCGTCGGCGTCGATGGTTTCTTCCCGCGGACAGACGTTCCTGTCATCGACGGACACCAGATACTTGCCAAGGAGCGTGTTGGCCTCGGAGCTTTCAGCGACAGACTTGAGTATGCTCGCGGTCATTTGGAACTCCAGCTGCAGCTTGCCGCCCTCGAGAGACGAGCGGTAGACCTCGGGCACTATCTGCATTAAGCGACACAAGCAGTGAACTAGCAGTATGGGCCCGCGCTACGCACGGGGAGTGTGTAAGGGCTTAACCGCCTCACTTTACCTGCAAATTTTGAAGGTCAAACTCAAAAAAACAGCTTAATGTGACCCTGCTTTTCCAAATACTTTAACGTGAAATAAGAAGAAAAAAAAACATGATTTCAAAGAAATGGTCTCTAAAGATCTTCGAAATTATTAATAATACTCCAAAAAAACAAACCAGCAACAAGGGCAATAAAGACCCGTTTATTTTATGTAGCCGCCAGTCAATGGAACATGAACAACATACAATTTGTCACCAATCGTCATCGAGCGTGTTCAAATCCCCAATTTCGCAAAACCAGTGCTAGTTTCCCTGATTAGGGAAAGGTGCCCCCTATCACCTGGTGTTCTATAGATATCAAGTTGTTTACCAGCAGTGTTTTTAATTCAAAATTAAAACACGTCGTTTTGATTTTTTAAACGAAAGTAGATGCTTTATCACCCTCTTAAAAGGACACGAATGTTTCTTGGCTCGCTCATCCTTTAACGCGATTACGAGCGTTTGGCATGGCCCTAGTATAATATATAAGTACACAAAGAAATAATAATTTAAAAAAAATAGTGTGAAAGGGTTTTATTTGGTATGAAACTATCAGGATAGTTTTGTTTCAATCAGCAAGCGAGGGATAGAAAGGAAATGGCGGTGAAAACATGCACGACCGAGCCGGGAGACTCAGATAAAAAAATAATCATACCAAAACTAACCTTCATCAAAACTTCATTGATATTCTGAGACAGTTGTCATTGAAATTGTGACGGGATGAAATACCTTCACTTTGGCCGAGCTGAAGGTCAGCGGCTGCAGGAGCTGTGTCAACGCATTGCGAACCTCCAAGAGCTCTTCGGCACTGGCAACGGCCGAGGTCCTGGCGTCGACGCTGGTCACGTTCACTTGGAACTTGCTGAGCGGCGAGTGCTCCGAATTGACTACGTCTGGAAAATCGTTTGAATCCTAAGCAGTAAGCACGAACTGAAAGGCTTCTGGAAACGATGCACGGGAAACCCCATTTTCCACTCGAAAGCGAACAATGGAATCGGGACAACTGAGTGTCAAGACTGAGGACCGCGCACGATTAAAGTAATAATAAAAGTAGAAATCAGAATAACGAAGGAAAAATTGAATCATAGGGAAACATTTCTCACATTTTTTTATAGCTTTAGTTCTAGAATCGAATCGATAAGTTCTAGAATAAATGAGAATCCACGACCTTGCGACTGCTTCCTCGCCTGAACTTGACTGTACTCTTATCGTTTAACTTCATAATTTTCCTATTGTTACTTTACTTATACCTTACAATCACGCGGAGAGTATATCCGTTGCAAAATTGGAGAGTCTAAATCGTGTCTTTCAATGCGACAACGGATCACTACAAAGCAAATTGTCAACCCACCGACAGTTGCCCTATCCGGTAATTGCAGCTCCACGACCCACGGCTGGCAGAGCACGCACTCGAACGTATGGTTTTCGCCGACGTAGTGCCAAAGACCGGTCGAAACGTTCAGAGCCTCGACACGTTCGAAGTCTGGCACGTCGGCGGAGAAGTCGCGACTTGCGAGCCACCGAATCGACGGACCTCCGGCGGATAACAACGGAACCAGAGAGTCGGCGCCGCACAGGGCTTTCACTTGGTCGGTCACGTTCTCGAAGGCGAACAGCAAGCGGGTGTCCTCGGCGAAACAAGCCTGGCGGGCAAGTCAGAGGCAGTCAGGTTTCAAATTGGTGGCAACATTGTTTCAGAATTGGTTCTTTGTAGTACATTTAGACCCCGTTTTACCAAGTTTTGAAACTCGTAGTTGAGATCTCAACTAGGAGTTGAAAAACTTGGCAAAACCGGGCATTAGTAAACAAAGGTTTTGACAAGGACATTGTTACTAAATTTCTTAGACTCTTGTCTATGTCATATATATGTTAGCTGATAGTTAGCAGATATCAGTATGCAATGGATGGATATAGGCGGAAAACGATTATGTAAAATGTGCAACCGAGTCGAGATACACGAATCCGGGACCTCATGTTTGCTGGTAAGGTGATCTACCATCTGAGGTATCCGGGCACGCATTCTCCCGCTTCGCTGGAGGCGGGATTTTACTTTCAGGAACCTTGATCATGTCTTACAGACTCTGCTTCCGTATGGTACAGCGGCACGGCTGGCTGGATCCTGTTCAATTGTTGGTGGGCCTTGAACATTGCAACCACGCATCGGCCGCTGCACACCCTGGCGGGCGAGGACAGAAGCAGCAAGACTCGCAAGATCCAGACCAGCATCGTTGGAGGACGCACGACTTGCATGAGTCAAGGTCCTAAAACAATGGCGACAGTTAGTATTTTGCATTCGGTTAACCCCTTCTTGTTTGGACCTAAAAATACAACATCAGAATAATAAAATATCTATCGATGACAGGATGAAAATGAAAGTGTTTGATTTTTGTTTGGTTGGAATGTAACAGGTAGATTACTATTTTGCGGTTAATATTGACTCGTTATATACTATTGTATTTAGTGTACGGAACATGAATAAATAAATAGATAAATGTCTATACATTGTAATTTCTGTTGTCAGTATGTATATATTGTTTAGACCCGAAATGACAACGTCTGGGTAAGCACTAAGCAGATGTCTGCAGAGGATAAAATGAAAGCATTTGATTGCTGTGTGTGTCTATGCAGAAAACAAAATATTTAACAGGGAATTAAGTGTAAGGGAAGTAAGGGAGAAAGGGAATTCAAGTGTCCTTAATACTTACTTCAATAAAGCTTACCCACTTCGTAAATTTAAACCTAATATACGCAGAAGAAATCCATGGGTCACTAAAGGTATTATAAATTCTTGTAAACATAAACGAGGCATAATCAAAATAGGAAAATAAGTAAATAGTTCGGTGTGGAGCTCACATGTCAATAAATATTCATGTGTCCTAAGGGAAATAATTAAAACAGCCAAGAAACAACAAACCCATAAGGAAATTAAGAAATCAACTAATATTATGAAAACTTCTTGGAAATTAGTTAATACTGAAATAGGTAGAAAAACTACAACTAATAATAGAATTACTGAATTAACAATCAATGGAAAAACATTAAGTACACCTACAGATATTGCAAATGGATTTAATGAATACTTTATCAACTGTGCTAAACCTGATAACACCTTACCTAAACTTGATCTGAAACTAGCAAAATCAGTAAACTTGATAGATTTCCTGTGAACCAACACTCGATCGACTAATTATTAATGAGCTAAAAAACACATGATGCATGGTGATGCATGCACAAACACATGATGATCTACCAACTGAAATAATTAAAAACTGCTCTCCATACCTATTGGAACCTATTTTTCAAATTTGCAATGACTCTCTAGCTAATGGTACGTTCCCAGATTTATACAAAATTGCCAAAGTCCTCCCGCTGCATAAGAAAGGATCTAAAAAATATCCAAGTAACTACAGGCCGATTTCACTTCTAAATCCGTTTTCAAAAATATTAGAAAAACTTATGTTTAAACGTCTTATAGGATTCCTGAAGAAATTTAATATACTTACAAATGAACAACATGGATTTAAAAAAAATAAGTCTACTGAAACAGCATTTTTTAATTTTATGGAAGATGTAACTGCAGCATTGAGTGCTAAAAATCAAGCGATTGGAATTGTTTGTGACCTAAGCAAAGCTTTTGACTGCGTTAACCACGAACTTTTATTATTAAAACTTGACCATTATGGAATAAGGAATTATGGAACATCTAATATAACTGTTTTCAATCATATCTTACTAATAAAAAGTCAGTAATAATGAATAGAGTAGACTCAAATAATACGATAAAAAACTTCTACTCTAACGAATTAACTATTATACAAGGAATCCCTCAAGGGAAATACTTTGGGCCCCCTTTAATTCCTAATTTACATTAATGATTTACCAATAAATAAAATTAACGCTAAACTAACAATGTTTGCTGACGATACTAGTCTTTTAATAACGGATCGACTATTAAAAAATACGGAGGATAAAGCTAATAAAGCAATGGAGGAACTCTGCGAATGGCTAAAATATAATCAATTAAACCTAAACTCTAAAAAAACCCATATTATAACATTTAAAACAAAAGGTAATACTTCCCAATCCCACCCTGTACCCGTGGTATTGGCAAATGGTGAAAAACTCGAAATAACTGACCGGGCACCATTTTTAGGAATTGAACTAGATGAGCAGCTAAACTGGAAACAACAAATAAAATCACTTCAAAATAAACTATCTAAACAATTTTATGCAATTCGAGTACTTAAAAACAAAGTTCCTAAATAAACCTTAAAAATGACATAACATGGCTTGTTTGAATCTCATATGAGTTATGGCATAATATTCTGGGGAAATTCTCAAAACCACAAAAAAATATTTACACTCCAAAAAAAAATTGTCCGTACTATGCTAAATTTAAAATCTAAAAAATCTTGTCGTAAATATTTTGAATTACTACAGATAATGACTATGCCTAATCTTTACATTTATAAACTTTTAACCTTTACAAAAGCTAATCAAAACTATTTTCCTTAACCATAGGACTAGAAATAAAAATAACTTTAAACTACCTAGAGATAAATTAACTCTAATAAAAAAACAAGTAAAACAGACTGGCTTGTTTTTCTATAATTTATTACCCAACGATATAAAAAAATTAGATGTAAATAAGTTTAAATCTAGATTACAAAGATTCCTCGTTAAAAATGTGTTTTATACTGTAGACGAATTTAAATAAGCTATTAAAAGTCCAAATGTAGAGTTGTCAAATTGTAACCCTAACCCAATTTGTTAAAGAATAATTATAGATAAACGTTATATTATTTTTATTTTATTCTATTATCATTATTATCATTTTCATTATTATTAATATTATCATTATTCTTATTACTATAATATACTATTATTTTTATTATTTTTATTTTTATTATTATTATTATTATTATTATTATTCATTCTCTCTCGAGATCTCGAGCTGTACGGACGTGTGTAGCGGTCGCTCTCGTATACCTGCGCTATCTATACCTGTTTGCGTGCTCGTGGCTGTCATCGCGAGATAGGCCTAGAAATAGCATGTCGTGCAACGTTTGTAAGGAGTCTTTGCCAGAAGACGGGAACTACATTGATTGTCGTGGTTGCAAAAACTCTTACCATTTTGACTGCTCAGGAGTCAAGAAGACAACTCATCAGGCCAAGTCTACTGAAAAAAAGAACCTCTGGCGCTGTGTCACCTGTCGTGGGGGTAAGCCATCGCCACTACCGGATCCATCGCCATTCTCATTTGATTCTCGTTTTGAAGAATTCAAAGATCAATTACGCGAAGAAATAAAGTTTGAAATTCGCGAAGGACTGAAGCTATTCAAAGAGGAGTTGGTCGGCGAAATCAAGGCTCTGAAGGTGAAGGTGGAGACACTCGAAGAGCAAGTGAAGGAATACGCTGATCAGTTGGTTAGGCTGGAGCAATACGGGCGGAACAAGAATATAGAAATCGACAACGTGGAGGAGTTGGACGGCGAGGTGCTAGAAAAAGTTGTATCCAAACTGGCGAGGGAAATTGACATCGAATTAACCGAGAAAGACATTGACGTAGTACACCGTCTGCCTACCAAGAAGAATTCGGAGGCCCCACCGAAGATCATCGTCCAATTTACATCACGCAAAAAGAGGGACGAGTTCATCGCGGCCCGAAGCCAGACGGCCCCGATCACAAGCCAACGTCTTGTGGGTGGAAAGTACGCAGGTAGAGTCTACATCAACGAAAATCTATCTCGATACTATAAAGATCTGTTGAGGCGCGCGAAGCTGAAAGCAAAGGCTGCTGGTTACCAGCACATCTGGTTCAAGTTCAGCAAGGTGTTAGTGCGCAAAAGTAGTACGTCACAGGAGGTGATTCGCATTTTCAGTTTCGCGGATTTGGATAAGATTAAGTAGACACCTCCAGATACTTTCCTGCATCTCATTGTAAAATAAAGTTAACATTCTCCTTGTATTTTTGTAGCGATATCTGTGTATGTCTTTGCGAGTTGAAAATATCACGTCTAACGATCTAGTATGCGTATCGGAATTTGATAAAACTGAGACCGAGGTTAATTCGATCGTTGATGTTCATCAGGTGGAAATAAATGACATTGATGAATGGCAGGTAACTCATTCAGACTGTAATATTAGTTTCGTGCATCTAAATGTACGGTCACTTGGTAAAAACTGGGACGAGCTGAAAATACTGTTGGGAAACAAACTTGGAAGTATAAATGTGTTACTGCTATCAGAGGTGTCGTTACAAATTAACAACAGTGTATTATCATATTATTCATTGCCTGGATATACCTTGTACCACAAAACGAGATGCAATAGGAGAGGAGGCGGCCTCTTCTTGTATGTACTTTCAAGTATAAGCGTTGAGATCAATGAAAATCATTTCGAGCATTTTGAGGGGCTTTGCTGCACATTAACTCTAAATGAGCTGGTGCCATTCTCCATCCGAGTATTGGCTGTATACCGACCTCCTAATTTGAGCAAACCAATGTTTAATTCTGAATTAGAAAAATACATTCAACTAAGTAAGTGTGATAACTACATCATTTTTGGTGATACGAATCTCGACCTCAATAAAATTAATGACACAGACGTGATTAATTATGAACGACTATTTGCGGTCAATGGATTTACTAAATGTATCTCTGTGAATACACGAGAGGAGATTCTGTCGGGTAAATTGACCGTGTCCTGTATTGATCACATATTTTTGCGATGCAAAGCATTACAAATAAATTCCGCTGTTGTCAAGTCAAAGCTATCGGATCACTACATTACAGGTGTTTCAATAGACGCGAATTATAACGCAGCCTCTAAAAGCTATTTAAACACAGAGCGCAATAACAATAGAAAGCTGAATGAAAATATTCTCAAAAAGGCTCTTTTAAAATGTGATTGGACTCAACTACTTGAGATAAATGACTGTGATTTAATGTATGATTCCATAGTTGCTATATTTGATAGGTGTTACAATAAGGCATTGGTTGAGGACACTGTTGTCGCTAATAAATTTACCAGATTCCAACAACCATGGATAACTAAGGATCTAAGGCAAATGTTAAAAGAAAGAGACAAAGCGTTCCATAAATGGAAAAAGTGTGGGCATTTGTTTAAAGAAGTAAATCTAGAAGCATACAAAGAAATCAGAAAACGAGTTGGAACAGAAATAAAGAAGGCTAAAGCTGCATTTTATAAATCTAAATTTGATACATCGAAAGGTGATATGAAGCTCTCATGGCAAAATATTAATGAAATGCTTGGGAGGAAGCGAAATATGTCTGTTGACGAAATAATTAGTAGATACTTGGGGAAACGTTTTTCAAATAAATCAATAGTAGATACATTTTTAGACACATTTAGTAATGAAATTGCACAGATACAACATGAGTGTAATGTATCTGCTTTAACTAGCGTTAAAAACACCGTTGCAATGCAATCGATGTATTTGCCGCCGATAACGAACAGTGACATCTTTAAAGTAATTTCTGAGATGGACACAAAAAAATCCCCAGGAATTGACGGTATCAGAGTCAAAGATTTGCAATTTTTAAATAAACAAATGTGTCCAGTTCTGGCTAAGTTGATTAATTTAATGGTTCATGACGGGATGGTTCCAAAAAGATTAAAATTGTCAATTGTTCGTCCAGTCTATAAAAAAGAGGATCACATGTCATTTTCTAATTATAGACCGATATCCATTCTTCCGATAATTGAAAAAGTGATGGAACGTTGCATTGCTACAAAATTATCCAACTATCTTTCTAAATATAATTTAATAAATATCAATCAATTCGGGTTCCAAAAAGGTAAAAGCACGTCAGACCTTCTTTTAAAATTTTCTAACCTTATAAACCAAAATTTAAACGATAATATGCACGTTTTAGCTTTGTTTATAGATTTTACCAAGGCGTTTGACACTCTAAACCACAAGAAATTAATTATTGCTTTGGACAATATTGGTGTGAGAGGTCCCATATTACAATGGTTTTTAAATTATTTAGATTCTCGTCAAATTTTAGTTAAAGTGGGTAATACTGTAAGTGACACTAAGTACGTGTGTTCGGGAGTCCCTCAAGGCTCGATACTAGGCCCGATCCTCTATCTCATCTATGTAAACGACATGTTTCAATGTGCAAAAAGTTCAAAAATCTTCATGTATGCAGATGATACTGTTATAGTGTCTTCCCATAGAGATGTAAAAGGTGCGGAAATTTTATTGCAGGCTGACTTCACACGGGTCTTACAGTGGACACACGACAATAATCTTATATGTAATCCAAAAAAGACAAAATTAATGCACTTTTGTTCCCCTCTGAATCATAACGTTAATGCAAGTGTAAAGATTGTTCATCACTCGTTCGACTGTCTACACGTTGTTCAAGGTACACAGCACTGTAATTGCACTACTTTAATTAACCAGGTTGACACATTTGTGTATTTAGGTATAGTGGTGGATCGATTTCTTTCTTGGCAGCCTCATGTAAATCATGTGTGTAAGCGTCTCAATTCCGCAGCTTTTTGTCTATATAAATTAAAATCCGTAGGAACTCCTTTCTATTTACTTAAATCGGTGTATTTCGCGTTGGCAGAATCGCATGTTTTATACGGCTTATTAGCATGGGGTAATGCTTCGGAGTACGTTCTTGCAAAAATCTCGGCCATTCAAAATAGCATTATGAAAATACTTACCCCTTATTCAATTTCACACAAAAACTTAAATAATATTAATGTTCTGTACACATTTTCTCAAATTCTACCAGTGAGAGAATTGTTTGTGTTTAAAATGCTTCTAAAATTCTATTTCAGTGATGATTATAAAATTCTTAATTCTAAATTCTTAATGAAATCTAGGCTACGAAACAAATGCCCGTACTTAATCCCACCTCATTCAAATAAACATGGAAAGAGACTACTTGAATATAATGTACCTTTCATTTTTAATAATATATCACCAGAGCTTCGGCAATTAGAATCATTTTCCGCAGTAAAATTAAAATTAAAGAAATCATTATTAGAAAATTTGCCTGTTTCAGTATAATTATTTGATAGTGCTTGTTGTTATTATCTTTTTGTCTATTATGCCTGTCCGATACGGTTAAATTATTTGTTTGTATATATATTTTTTTTGGTTTTACAATTATGCTCTGTTACTTCATCATACTGTCATATACACAAATAAGTTTATATATATATATATTTTTTTCTTTTTTTCTTTTTTCTAAATCCCCCACAGATGAGCCCCAAGGGCTTTGTGGACTGATTCAAGAGAGAGAAATTGTAAGTCTTTGAGACATGTTGATGAATAAAAAAAAAAAAAATTATTATTAAAAAATTATTACTTTTTTATTATAACTATTATTATTATCATTGCTATAATAATTCTTTGTATTTTTAATACTATTATTGTTATTATTATCATTATTTTATAAGAATGTAATATTCAATTTCATTGTGATTAGAATACTTAGTTTTTACTTTTTATGTTTCAAATAGTCTGTACGTTCGACTATCCCCAAGCAGTATGATAATTTTTAGACTTAAATAATAAATAAATAAATAAAAACTGTTTCTACACATTGTAATTTGTCAAAATTGTTATAATATTATTATAAAAGTTAGTTCTGCTTATTTGTGTGCATCCTTTGTTTTCTTTTCCATATAAAATCGTTGACAGCTGTCTATGAATCGAAAAGCGATTTTAAATTTGAAACGGTTTCTAGAACCATCCGCCCGTGGGCCTGTTTTAGGCGAAAAAAAAATACAGTGTTACCGATATAATTGACAAGGATATATTAAAGACATAAAAACACTCCATCTGTGCCAATCAACTACCGGCCTGCTTCTCGACCTCCCTCTTGATCTGTGAATTCACTAGTCTTGAGGAAACCAACGCTTTTATTTTCACCTAAATAACATATAAGAATCGTGTCTCCGATTACGATTATTCCGTGAGGCAAACGAAAGTAGAACTAAACTCCTTGAAAGGGATTATGTAAAAACCGAAGACAAACTAACGTTTCCGAACTAGGCGTAGGCACTAGGCAGGTACAAAGCAAATTTATGACATTTACGTACAAATAGGTTGATGGTAGGTACCATTATCAGAAGCTTTTAAAACTTATCAAACAATTATCTTCACCAAAGTATAATTAGGCAGCTAGACGTCGGTCGTGAGTTGTTTATTTCGACTGCTCGGTGTTATCGCCGATAATAACTGGCACTGATAGCAGTGGTTGAACTTGATAATGGGGTTATGTGCGCTTGGGCCAATTTGATTGTTTCAAAGTAATTTTGGAATTTTTTGTGGAAATAAACATACCCTCTGCAAATACTCAGTACAGGACGAACGCCTAACCATGCAGGTTAGAAAGCCGAACTCTACAAATGCTTAGTTCCGGTTTTTGAGTGGCCGGGGCCCGAAGCTTCATTAACAAGAAAATCAAAGACTCTGATTGGCCGTTGGTTCTTTAACCCCGATTTAGTCAATGTTAGCGATTTCTAACTAATTGTTCTTCTCAGGTTGAAACATTCTGTGTGTATCTGATGACGAAGAATAATTTATATCAAATATTTCGTGGTCGCTTTGTAGTTGATTTAATTTCCGTGGGATTCCAGCGATGTATCTTAAAATCTCGGCGTCCTTCTGACTTTATTGAAATGGACTGCGAAATAAATCTCTGTGGTTTGCACACATTTTTTTTTTTACATTAAGATTTGCCAAAAAGACAGAACATAACCCAAAGTTTTTCAAGGTTGCAATCAAGGTTTGCTGCAGATCGACACGTCAGAACACTTTTCACGTGACTGCCAATTCGGAAAGCTATCATTGGAAATTAAAATATATGTGTTTGGATTCCCAAATTAATCGTTTTGCAAGTAAAAGATTATCAGAACATTTTAAAACCCTTATTGTCCTCAAATTGACGGGTCAACCGAAATTAAATCAATTTCGGTCAATAGCATCAAGTCATCAACAGTATCACGACAACAATTGGTCAAACACAATTTCATTGTGTCAACAGGTGGAGCATATCTTGGACGGTTTATTTCAGGCAATGTCAAGGGAGCCTTGCAATTATTTCTGAGCAATGAACATGTCTAAAAGCATTCGAAAATAATGTCGTATGGCGTTTGCTAGCAGCGTGAGCTTTGACCGCTAGGCTGGTTGAAGGACACAAACCTGCCTTAGGGGACTTTACCCCCCCCCCCACCCTAGGCAGACTCCTGAAATCTACTAATGGCAAGGGGTCTGGGGCGAAGGAAAGGTTTTAAAGACGCAAGACTCAAGGGCAAATAAACAGTGAAGAAGACCCATAACATGTTTAGAGAAATTTCAGTTGGCTATGAATTTTTTTGAATCGCAGACACGTTGAATGTGACAGCTGTTCTCGACGACCTGCGACGCCCCTTGACGTCCGCCGACGCGACGGCGCTCAAACAAGGGCCCACCCAGACCAAGTGGGTCGCCAGCACCGATGTCAAAGAACCTGCCCGCGGAGTCATGAACGCTGGCAGGAGGGAAGTGAGTGTCAATAAAGAATAAAGATCTTGCACCTGTGCTTGTACGAGAACATGCATGAAATAACGTGCCTCTTTCATTGATGAGCGTAGGGAGCGTTTCCAAAAATTTGTCCAAGCTCTAAGGCGAAGTTCTCAACATTATTTCACGAAACTTAACAAAGTTATGAAGCTTGTCGAAATTCAAAACCAGCATCACTACTTCACCACACGCCGAAGTCTATGACGACTTCAGACATTTGGACGCGCGTTCAATGAGAGGTCTCTTGCTCTGCGCCTCAGGAAAAAACATAAACACAGAGCTTGGATCAATATGAGATGGCCATCTATGAATGTGCATAACATATTCTTTATTTAAAACTCACAGGTGTTGCGGAATTCCGTCGGGTTTCCATCCGAACAGAAAAATCCACTTCCGCAGTACATTTTCAACAGTTTAGAATTATTCAAACACAATAATATATTTTCCATGTTTTTGCTTGGTTTACTGCGACAATATACAACAGATAGGAAACAATCGTATTGTTCTTAGACATTATTTAGTCAACACATAGGCATGAATATATGAATAAACAAGACTTTTCCCTAGATATCTCGCCTGTCACCTAGATTGGATGTAATATACAGGCGTCAGGCAACAGTAATGCTGACTTGGTAATACAGGCAAGAGTAGGTACCTAAAGTGCTGGCTGGCTGTCGAAGATATTTTGTGCGTGGACACTAAAAAACAGCGGCAAGAAGTTTCCGAAAGAGCAAAAACAACGAATTCATACTAACGCTTTGCTGCTACCCCACCTTTAAACCATTGTTATGAAATTCGTGCTCTTCTTTCCTCTCCCGTGAGTCATTATGGAGAGCTTTCACAGCACCGTTCACTTACACACAAAGTTCAAAAGGTTATGCAATTTTTTTGTCAGTGCATTTTGTTTATGTTCTGTATGAAATTTTTGAGAGTGCAATCAATGAGCCAAAGTCGTAAGAGCTTTGCTACTAAAATTAAGTTGCAACAAGTTTGTAACTATACTACCTACGCTGGATTCATCAACATCTTGACACTGTAATTTGCGCCAACAGATTTCAGCTCCGTTGGCGCTGTAAGGCACTAGTGATCGTTCGGTGAACGAATATTTTGGCCATGGGTCCTATGTTATGTACGAAGACATTAGTAGCGGTAATACTACGTACCAACTCAGTAAAACTGGTTGAAAATGGCGGCCTGATATGCTAGCCACTGCCATAAGGTCTTTAAAATGGATTCCATTCTTCATGGCCATTGTGTGAATGGCCGCCTTTCTCAAGCCAGTTCACCAGCAGGCTGCACAGAAAACCATCTAGACAGAGAGGTCACAGAAAGAGCCCTTAAAGAAATCCAACCACTCAATGTTCAATTATTACGCACAAGGACAATACTTTATACTTTTATCTCCTGGGGTATCACAATGTTTGACGATATTTTTCTCGGTTTCGTATCTATTTTTATTGCTAACAAAATTACGTCCATTGCCGTCGACACTCGTAATTATCTTTATTTCCGTGTTAATAATAAAAATACCCCAGTCGAGCCTCAAGTTTCGGCACAGGAGGGAAAAGTAATTTTCTATTTCTCTTAAATAGGTTGGTAGGCCTGCAAGTTTGCTACTTCAATGACCCTGTGTTGACAGGTATTCATCAAAATAAACAATCGTTTGGCAGTTGGCAGCGCCCCAAGCCCCGCTCTCGAGCTGTAATTGTTCGTCCTGTCCATTTAGTTCGCCCGTCGGCCGCTGCCCATCCGACAGCGCTACTTGCATCGGACGTCTGTGAATAGTTCAATGTCACACTAATAAACATGCACTTTAGCATATTTTCGCTGAACTCATTAATAACTTTATGATCTATATAATGTAAAGACGTAATATTTGCAACGTCTCCATCACAAAAAGGTCTGAAACCGCACATTGAGCATCCCAGACGCTAACAGCTGACAAACGCCGACCGACGACAACCAGCGCCGCTTTGCGGTGAAACAGTGAACGCAACGGCGCCAAGGTTGTGTCAATTGACGGCAAATAACAAATCTTACATTGTTGCAATGACGATTAGATAATAATTCATTACTAATCTATAACTGACATAACTTTATAATAATAGTTATATTGTTCAAAGATTCCCGGCTGCAACACAAAACAAGACGTGTAAGTATTATGATATGAATAACCTTGAACAATGCAGCTACACAGATAAGCCATGCCATATTATGATATAGTGGCTACGCGAAATCGAGTGTATTCTCCTTGTCGACAAAAATAAACGTGCCGGTGAAACAAAATATTCGTACTGCCATTATAATATTACCCCCAGTAATCGCAGTTCATAATATGATTACTGGCCAGTAAACAAAAATTGTAATGAGATAACTGGCTGAAAAAACCAAGCGTTTGAGTACTTATTTGTACTGTCCCAGTAAAACAAAAACAGTGAAATAATATTACTCCCCAAAACACGATGCATCACCTGCAGGGTACAGAGTGTTTCCAAAACAATACAGGGAAGTAAACTTATAATAGCCTGAAGGTATAATGCTATTACTCCCCAACATTATAAATTATGAATAACCTTTGCATTTCGATGCAATAAAAATAGATGCACTACAGGGTGACTCCAAAACATTGCAGGGGAGTAATCCTGTAACAGCCTGAAGGTATTTTACTATTACTCCCCAACATTATTTACTATTAATAACCTTTGCATTTCGATGCAATCGAACTAATTGCACTACAGGGTGACTCCAAAACAATGCAGGGGAGTAATCTGATAATAGCCAGAAGGTATTTTACTATTACTCCCCAACATTATTTATTATTAATAACCTTTGCATTTCGATGCAATATAACTAGATGCACTACAGGGTGACTCCAAAACATTGCAGGGGAGTAATCCTGTAACAGCCTGAAGGTATTTTACTATTACTCCCTAACATAATAAATTATGGATGACCTTTGCATTTCAATGCAATCGAACTAAATGCACTACAGGGTGACTCCAAAACAATGCAGGGGAGTAATCTGATAATAGCCTGAAGGTATTTTACTATTACTCCCCAACATTATTTATTATTAATAACCTTTGCATTTCGATGCAATAAAAATAGATTCACTACAGGGTGACTCCAAAACATTGCAGGGGAGTAATCCTGTAACAGCCTGAAGGTATTTTACTATTACTCCCCAACATTATTTACTATTAATAACCTTTGCATTTCGATGCAATCGAACTAATTGCACTACAGGGTGACTCCAAAACAATGCAGGGGAGTAATCTGATAATAGCCAGAAGGTATTTTACTATTACTCCCCAACATTATTTATTATTAATAACCTTTGCATTTCGATGCAATATAACTAGATGCACTACAGGGTGACTCCAAAACATTGCAGGGGAGTAATCCTGTAACAGCCTGAAGGTATTTTACTATTACTCCCTAACATAATAAATTATGGATGACCTTTGCATTTCAATGCAATCGAACTAAATGCACTACAGGGTGACTCCAAAACAATGCAGGGGAGTAATCTGATAATAGCCTGAAGGTATTTTACTATTACTCCCCAACATTATAAATTATGAATTACCTTTGCATTTCGATGCAATCTAACTAGATGCACTACAGGGTGCCTCCAAAACCTTGCAGGGAGTAATCTGGTTATAGCTCTTGAAGCATATTTTTTCATAACATAGAGTACCATATCATAGAATCAAATGATTTAGTTTTTGTCATTACCATTTAAAACTTTATTTATCATTCCAGTTAATAATCTTAGGGAGTAATAGTAAAATACCTTCTGGCTATTATCAGATTACTCCCCTGCAATGTTTTGGAGTCACCCTGTAGTGCAATTAGTTCGATTGCATCGAAATGCAAAGGTTATTAATAATAAATAATGTTGGGGAGTAATAGTAAAATACCTTCTGGCTATTATCAGATTACTCCCCTGCATTGTTTTGGAGGCACCCTGTAGTGAATCTATTTTTATTGCATCGAAATGCAAAGGTTATTAATAATAAATAATGTTGGGGAGTAATAGTAAAATACCTTCTGGCTATTATCAGATTACTCCCCTGCATTGTTTTGGAGGCACCCTGTAGTGAATCTATTTTTATTGCATCGAAATGCAAAGGTTATTAATAATAAATAATGTTGGGGAGTAATAGTAAAATACCTTCTGGCTATTATCAGATTACTCCCCTGCAATGTTTTGGAGTCACCCTGTAGTGCAATTAGTTCGATTGCATCGAAATGCAAAGGTTATTAATAATAAATAATGTTGGGGAGTAATAGTAAAATACCTTCTGGCTATTATCAGATTACTCCCCTGCAATGTTTTGGAGTCACCCTGTAGTGCAATTAGTTCGATTGCATCGAAATGCAAAGGTTATTAATAATAAATAATGTTGGGGAGTAATAGTAAAATACCTTCTGGCTATTATCAGATTACTCCCCTGCAATGTTTTGGAGTCACCCTGTAGTGCATCTAGTTAGATTGCATCGAAATGCAAAGGTTATTAATAATAAATAATGTTGGGGAGTAATAGTAAAATACCTTCTGGCTATTATCAGATTACTCCCCTGCAATGTTTTGGAGTCACCCTGTAGTGCAATTAGTTCGATTGCATCGAAATGCAAAGGTTATTAATAATAAATAATGTTGGGGAGTAATAGTAAAATACCTTCTGGCTATTATCAGATTACTCCCCTGAAATGTTTTGGAGGCACCCTGTAGTGAATCTATTTTTATTGCATCGAAATGCAAAGGTTATTAATAATAAATAATGTTGGGGAGTAATAGTAAAATACCTTCTGGCTATTATCAGATTACTCCCCTGCAATGTTTTGGAGTCACCCTGTAGTGCAATTAGTTCGATTGCATCGAAATGCAAAGGTTATTAATAATAAATAATGTTGGGGAGTAATAGTAAAATACCTTCTGGCTATTATCAGATTACTCCCCTGCATTGTTTTGGAGTCACCCTGTAGTGCAATTAGTTCGATTGCATCGAAATGCAAAGGTTATTAATAATAAATAATGTTGGGGAGTAATAGTAAAATACCTTCTGGCTATTATCAGATTACTCCCCTGCATTGTTTTGGAGTCACCCTGTAGTGAATCTATTTTTATTGCATCGAAATGCAAAGGTTATTAATAATAAATAATGTTGGGGAGTAATAGTAAAATACCTTCTGGCTATTACCAGATTACTCCCCTGCATTGTTTTGGAGTCACCCTGTAGTGCAATTAGTTCGATTGCATCGAAATGCAAAGGTTATTAATAATAAATAATGTTGGGGAGTAATAGTAAAATACCTTCTGGCTATTATCAGATTACTCCCCTGCATTGTTTTGGAGTCACCCTGTAGTGCAATTAGTTCGATTGCATCGAAATGCAAAGGTTATTAATAATAAATAATGTTGGGGAGTAATAGTAAAATACCTTCTGGCTATTATCAGATTACTCCCCTGCATTGTTTTGGAGTCACCCTGTAGTGAATCTATTTTTATTGCATCGAAATGCAAAGGTTATTAATAATAAATAATGTTGGGGAGTAATAGTAAAATACCTTCTGGCTATTATCAGATTACTCCCCTGCATTGTTTTGGAGTCACCCTGTAGTGCAATTAGTTCGATTGCATCGAAATGCAAAGGTTATTAATAATAAATAATGTTGGGGAGTAATAGTAAAATACCTTCTGGCTATTATCAGATTACTCCCCTGCATTGTTTTGGAGTCACCCTGTAGTGAATCTATTTTTATTGCATCGAAATGCAAAGGTTATTAATAATAAATAATGTTGGGGAGTAATAGTAAAATACCTTCTGGCTATTATCAGATTACTCCCCTGCATTGTTTTGGAGTCACCCTGTAGTGCAATTAGTTCGATTGCATCGAAATGCAAAGGTTATTAATAATAAATAATGTTGGGGAGTAATAGTAAAATACCTTCTGGCTATTATCAGATTACTCCCCTGCATTGTTTTGGAGTCACCCTGTAGTGAATCTATTTTTATTGCATCGAAATGCAAAGGTTATTAATAATAAATAATGTTGGGGAGTAATAGTAAAATACCTTCTGGCTATTATCAGATTACTCCCCTGCAATGTTTTGGAGTCACCCTGTAGTGCAATTAGTTCGATTGCATCGAAATGCAAAGGTTATTAATAATAAATAATGTTGGGGAGTAATAGTAAAATACCTTCTGGCTATTATCAGATTACTCCCCTGTAATATTTTTTAGGCACCCTGTAGTGAATCTATTTTTATTGCATCGAAATGCAAAGGTTATTAATAATAAATAATGTTGGGGAGTAATAGTAAAATACCTTCTGGCTATTATCAGATTACTCCCCTGCAATGTTTTGGAGTCACCCTGTAGTGCAATTAGTTCGATTGCATCGAAATGCAAAGGTTATTAATAATAAATAATGTTGGGGAGTAATAGTAAAATACCTTCTGGCTATTATCAGATTACTCCCCTGTAATATTTTTTAGGCACCCTGTAGTGAATCTATTTTTATTGCATCGAAATGCAAAGGTTATTAATAATAAATAATGTTGGGGAGTAATAGTAAAATACCTTCTGGCTATTATCAGATTACTCCCCTGCATTGTTTTGGAGTCACCCTGTAGTGCAATTAGTTCGATTGCATCGAAATGCAAAGGTTATTAATAATAAATAATGTTGGGGAGTAATAGTAAAATACCTTCTGGCTATTATCAGATTACTCCCCTGTAATATTTTTTAGGCACCCTGTAGTGAATCTATTTTTATTGCATCGAAATGCAAAGGTTATTAATAATAAATAATGTTGGGGAGTAATAGTAAAATATCTTCAGGCTATTATCAGATTACTCCCCTGCATTGTTTTGGAGGCACCCTGTAGTGAATCTATTTTTATTGCATCGAAATGCAAAGGTTATTAATAATAAATAATGTTGGGGAGTAATAGTAAAATACCTTCTGGCTATTATCAGATTACTCCCCTGCATTGTTTTGGAGTCACCCTGTAGTGCAATTAGTTCGATTGCATCGAAATGCAAAGGTTATTAATAATAAATAATGTTGGGGAGTAATAGTAAAATACCTTCTGGCTATTATCAGATTACTCCCCTGCATTGTTTTGGAGTCACCCTGTAGTGAATCTATTTTTATTGCATCGAAATGCAAAGGTTATTAATAATAAATAATGTTGGGGAGTAATAGTAAAATACCTTCTGGCTATTATCAGATTCCTCCCCTGCAATGTTTTGGAGGCACCCTGTAGTGCAATTAGTTCGATTGCATCGAAATGCAAAGGTTATTAATAATAAATAATGTTGGGGAGTAATAGTAAAATACCTTCTGGCTATTATCAGATTACTCCCCTGCATTGTTTTGGAGTCACCCTGTAGTGAATCTATTTTTATTGCATCGAAATGCAAAGGTTATTAATAATAAATAATGTTGGGGAGTAATAGTAAAATACCTTCTGGCTATTATCAGATTACTCCCCTGCAATGTTTTGGAGTCACCCTGTAGTGAATCTATTTTTATTGCATCGAAATGCAAAGGTTATTAATAATAAATAATGTTGGGGAGTAATAGTAAAATACCTTCTGGCTATTATCAGATTCCTCCCCTGCAATGTTTTGGAGGCACCCTGTAGTGCAATTAGTTCGATTGCATCGAAATGCAAAGGTTATTAATAATAAATAATGTTGGGGAGTAATAGTAAAATACCTTCTGGCTATTATCAGATTACTCCCCTGCATTGTTTTGGAGTCACCCTGTAGTGAATCTATTTTTATTGCATCGAAATGCAAAGGTTATTAATAATAAATAATGTTGGGGAGTAATAGTAAAATACCTTCTGGCTATTATCAGATTACTCCCCTGCAATGTTTTGGAGTCACCCTGTAGTGAATCTATTTTTATTGCATCGAAATGCAAAGGTTATTAATAATAAATAATGTTGGGGAGTAATAGTAAAATACCTTCTGGCTATTATCAGATTCCTCCCCTGCAATGTTTTGGAGGCACCCTGTAGTGCAATTAGTTCGATTGCATCGAAATGCAAAGGTTATTAATAATAAATAATGTTGGGGAGTAATAGTAAAATACCTTCTGGCTATTATCAGATTCCTCCCCTGCAATGTTTTGGAGGCACCCTGTAGTGCAATTAGTTCGATTGCATCGAAATGCAAAGGTTATTAATAATAAATAATGTTGGGGAGTAATAGTAAAATACCTTCTGGCTATTATCAGATTACTCCCCTGCATTGTTTTGGAGTCACCCTGTAGTGAATCTATTTTTATTGCATCGAAATGCAAAGGTTATTAATAATAAATAATGTTGGGGAGTAATAGTAAAATACCTTCTGGCTATTATCAGATTCCTCCCCTGCATTGTTTTGGAGTCACCCTGTAGTGCAGTTAGTTCGATTGCATCGAAATGCAAAGGTTATTAATAGTAAATAATGTTGGGGAGTAATAGTAAAATACCTTCAGGCTGTTACAGGATTACTCCCCTGTAATGTTTTGGAGTCACCCTGTAGTGCAATTAGTTCGATTGCATCGAAATGCAAAGGTTATTCATAATTTATAATGCTAGGGAGTAATAGTAAAATACCTTCTAGCTATTATCAGATTACCCCCCTGTAATATTTTTTAGGCACCCTGTAGCGAATCTATTTTTATTGCATCGAAATGCAAAGGTAATTTATAATTTATAATGTTGGGGAGTAATAGTAAAATACATTCATGCTATTATCAGATTCCTCCCCTGCATTGTTTTGGAGTCACCCTGTAGTGCATCTAGTTATATTGCATCGAAATGCAAAGGTTATTAATAGTAAATAATGTTGGGGAGTAATAGTAAAATACCTTCTGGCTATTATCAGATTACTCCCCTGCATTGTTTTGGAGTCACCCTGTAGTGCAATTAGTTCGATTGCATCGAAATGCAAAGGTTATTAATAATAAATAATGTTGGGGAGTAATAGTAAAATACCTTCAGGCTATTATCAGATTACTCCCCTGTAATATTTTTTAGGCACCCTGTAGTGCAATTAGTTCGATTGCATTGAAATGCAAAGGTAATCCATAATTTATTATGTTAGGGAGTAATAGTAAAATATCTTCAGGCTATAACCAGATTACTCCCCTGCAATGTTTTGGAGGCACCCTGTAGTGCATCTAGCTAGATTGCATCGAAATGCAAAGGTAATTCATAATTTATTATGTTAGGGAGTAATAGTAAAATATCTTCAGGCTATAACCAGATTACTCCCCTGCAATGTTTTGGAGGCACCCTGTAGTGCATCTAGCTAGATTGCATCGAAATGCAAAGGTAATTCATAATTTATAATGCTAGGGAGTAATAGTAAAATACCTTCATGCTATTATCAGCTTACTCCCCTGAAATGTTTTGGAGTCACCCTGTAGTGCATCTAGCTAGATTGCATCGAAATGCAAAGGTAATTCATAATTTATAATGCTAGGGAGTAATAGTAAAATACCTTCATGCTATTATCAGCTTACTCCCCTGAAATGTTTTGGAGTCACCCTGTAGTGAATCTATTTTTATTGCATCGAAATGCAAAGGTTATTAATAATTAATAATGTTGGGGAGTAATAGTAAAATACCTTCTGGCTATTATCAGATTACTCCCCTGTAATATTTTTTAGGCACCCTGTAGTGCAATTAGTTCGATTGCATTGAAATGCAAAGGTAATCCATAATTTATTATGTTAGGGAGTAATAGTAAAATATCTTCAGGCTATAACCAGATTACTCCCCTGCATTGTTTTGGAGTCACCCTGTAGTGCATCTAGCTAGATTGCATCGAAATGCAAAGGTAATTCATAATTTATAATGCTAGGGAGTAATAGTAAAATATCTTCAGGCTATAACCAGATTACTCCCCTGCAATGTTTTGGAGTCACCCTGTAGTGCATCTAGCTAGATTGCATCGAAATGCAAAGGTAATTCATAATTTATAATGCTAGGGAGTAATAGTAAAATACCTTCTAGCTATTATCAGATTACCCCCCTGTAATATTTTTTAGGCACCCTGTAGCGAATCTATTTTTATTGCATCGAAATGCAAAGGTAATTTATAATTTATAATGTTGGGGAGTAATAGTAAAATACATTCATGCTATTATCAGATTCCTCCCCTGCATTGTTTTGGAGTCACCCTGTAGTGCATCTAGTTTGATTGCATCGAAATGCAAAGGTAATTTATAATTTATTATGTTAGGGAGTAATAGTAAAATACCTTCAGGCTGTTACAGGATTACTCCCCTGTAATGTTTTGGAGTCACCCTGTGGTGCATCTAGTTCGATTGCATCGAAAGACAAAATTGAATTCACATTTTATAATGTTGGGGAGAAATTCCATTTTTCTTGAATGGCTATTACTAGATTACTCCCTGCACAGTGTTTGGTCACCCTGTGATTTGATTGATCTGATTTATTGGTGCAAAGTCAGTAATACTATTATAGTGATGTTTTGAAATTTTGTATTACTGTCTATGTATATATTTACTGGCCCAGTAATAGTAATATGTTTTATGTTTACTGGTCCAGTAATCTCAAATCGTTTTTTCTTTACTGGTTCAGTAATCGTAGATCATATTGAGTGTACTGGCCAGTAAACCTTTCATATGCTGTGTTTACTGGGGGGTAATGTTAGTGGACAGTACTAATATTATGCGACACCGGCGCTCGCTGGATGGAGACACTGTTTGCTGCATGTTTCTGTTTCACTCGCTCTGCCCCTCATCGCTATGGAGCTCTCTCTCTCTCTCTCTCTCTCTCTCTCTCTCTCTCTCTCTCTCTCTCTCTCTCTCTCTCTCTCTCTCTCTCTCTCTCTCTCTCTCTCTCCCTCTCTCTCTCGCGCTCTTTCTCTCTCTCTCTCTCTCTCTCTCTCTCTCTCTCTCTCTCTCTCTCTCTCTCTCTCTCTCTCTCTCTCTCTCTCTCTCTCTCTCTCTCTCTCTCTCTCTCTCTCTCTCTCTCTCTCTCTCTCTCTCTCTCTCTCTCTCTCTCTCTCTCTCTCTCTCTCTCTCTCTCTCTCTCTCTCTCTCTCTCTCTCTCTCTCTCTCTCTCTCTCTCTCTCTCTCTCTCTCTCTCTCTCTCTCTCTCTCTCTCTCTCTCTCTCTCTCTCTCGCTCTCTCTCTCTGTGTGTCTCATGTCAGTAATCACTGTTGCGATGCCAACGCACCCCAGCTATCGCCAGCACAATCACTCAGCACCGATGTTTCTTGCGAAGACTTTGCTTGATATCCTGAGATAAGCTTTCAGTCTTGGTCTTGGTCTTGGTTTCAGCTCATTCTTATCATTTAAGCGTTTCCGTTCTGTATAAACAAGTTAACTGAGAGCTATCGTTACAACTATATACATTTCTTGGTCTCGGTCTCGGTCTCGGTCTCGGTCCCGGTCTCGGTCTTGGTCTTGGTCTCGATCTCGATCTTGGTCTTGGTCTCGGTCTCGGTCTCGGTCTTGATTTTAAGCCATAAGCTTTTAGAGCTCTTTGTAATTTTATATGTCAACGAAAAAGCAATGGACAACAATGAAAAAGCAATACATTTGTTACAAGACGTATTAATCAAATCTAGTGAATATATAACTCGAATGCTAGATCTCGATTTCTATGCGACTTGGCGCCAACAATGGACGACGTTTAGAATGCATTGATAGCATGGGACCAAGACCAAGAACAAGTCCTGACCGAATTCAGACTCTGCCCTGGATCTAGCCCTAAAAAATTCCTGACAGCTAGTGACAGATAGACGCATTTCCCTTAAGCACTTTCTTGGTGGCACACCAAAGAAATTGCTTTAGATTAATGCGTTACTAACATAGCATCTCGACCTTGACCTTGACCTTGACAACAGACAGTTATCGGAGACGACCCACTAACCACGTGGCTACAAACCCTTGTCACTCGTCACTCGTCAATTGCCAGCTTCCTCCCCGCCCCATATTATCACCACACGCCCCACACGGCCAAGGCCACCACCAAGGGCAGCCAAGTCCTCGCTTGTGTCGACCCCCGAAGACTCCTCGACGCGCCGCTGAGCGCGCTGGCGTGACACGCGAGGTCCTCGGCGTAGAGCTCGAGGATGGGAGTCTGCTGGCCGGTGCGCGGGTCTGCGCAGGTCGCCTCGCGCGCCAACGCCTGCAGCTGCTGCGCGCCCTCCAGCACCACGGTGTGGATCTGCAGCGTCTCGCGCAGCCAACGGCGCAGCCAATGGCCGAGCCACACGAGGCTGCAGTCGCACGTCCACGGGTTGCCCTTGAGCACCAGGCCGCCTGCAAATCGGGCATGGGGTCAGTACAAGCCCTTGAGCACCAGGCCGCCTGCAAATCGGGCAAGGGGTCAGTACAAGCCCTTGAGCACCAGGCCGCCTGCAAATCGGGCAAGGGGTCAGTACATGCCCTTGAGCACCAGGCCGCCTGCAAATCGGGCAAGGGGTCAGTACATGCCCTTGAGCACCAGGCCGCCTGCAAATCGGGCATGGGGTCAGTACAAGCCCTTGAGCACCAGGCCGCCTGCAAATCGGGCAAGGGGTCAGTACAAGCCCTTGAGCACCAGGCCGCCTGCAAATCGGGCAAGGGGTCAGTACAAGCCCTTGAGCACCAGGCCGCTTGCAAATCGGGCAAGGGGTCAGTACATGCCCTTGAGCACCAGGCCGCTTGCAAATCGGGCAAGGGGTCAGTACATGCCCTTGAGCACCAGGCCGCCTGCAAATCGGGCAAGGGGTCAGTACATGCCCTTGAGCACCAGGCCGCCTGCAAATCGGGCAAGGGGTCAGTACATGCCCTTGAGCACCAGGCCGCCTGCAAATCGGGCAAGGGGTCAGTACATGCCCTTGAGCACCAGGCCGCTTGCAAATCGGGCAAGGGGTCAGTACATGCCCTTGAGCACCAGGCCGCCTGCAAATCGGGCAAGGGGTCAGTACATGCCCTTGAGCACCAGGCCGCCTGCAAATCGGGCAAGGGGTCAGTACATGCCCTTGAGCACCAGGCCGCCTGCAAATCGGGCAAGGGGTCAGTACATGCCCTTGAGCACCAGGCCGCCTGCAAATCGGGCAAGGGGTCAGTACATGCCCTTGAGCACCAGGCCGCTTGCAAATCGGGCAAGGGGTCAGTACATGCCCTTGAGCACCAGGCCGCTTGCAAATCGGGCAAGGGGTCAGTACATGCCCTTGAGCACCAGGCCGCCTGCAAATCGGGCAAGGGGTCAGTACATGCCCTTGAGCACCAGGCCGCCTGCAAATCGGGCAAGGGGTCAGTACATGCCCTTGAGCACCAGGCCGCCTGCAAATCGGGCAAGGGGTCAGTACATGCCCTTGAGCACCAGGCCGCCTGCAAATCGGGCAAGGGGTCAGTACATGCCCTTGAGCACCAGGCCGCTTGCAAATCGGGCAAGGGGTCAGTACATGCCCTTGAGCACCAGGCCGCCTGCAAATCGGGCATCGGGCAATCGGGTACATGCCCTTGAGCACCAGGGTGATTACCACCTTAAGATTTTAATGGGAGCTAAGGTTCGTTTTATCTGAGCTAAAAAACATTGAAATGCCCATTGAACATTGAACATACCGTTTGTGATCCCTAGATACACACTGGTACAAGGTTACATAATCGCCACCAAGTCCGTCTAGAAATGATGCAAGGGGTTGGTACAAGCTGTCGGGGGTGCAATTCGCCGCAAGTCAATCCGTTTCTGGGCCTGGATTCACGAAGCAGGGTTAAACAAAAGTTGGAATTAAAACCGGGGTTATTTTTCTTTCAGCCAATCAGATACACTATGCAGTGGATTTTTGGGGTTATCATCATGGAGATAACAACTTTACACCCAGGGTTATGATGACCCCGTTTTGTGGCGGCCAGTCTCTCTCAATAAGGCAGCCTGAAACGTCATCATTTGCAGGTTTGTGATTTCAATCCTGCGATAGAAGCTCAGCTCGGATCCAAACACAGATCATACAGCAGGTCCCAGGACACGACGTGACGCCAGCAAAGTCACTTCCCATCAGCGTGTGTCGTTCACCCATCAAACCACAATTATTATTTGTATCCCCTCCCCCTCTGCCGCCACTCCCGACCCCATCACTGCGACGTTGCAAGCTCGTCAAGGTCGAAGACGAGACTTCCTTGTGGTTACCGATCCAAAACAATCTGTGGCCTGGCAAATAACAACAACGCAGAGAGAGAGAGAGAGAGAGAGAGAGAGAGAGAGAGAGAGAGAGAGAGAGAGAGAGAGAGAGAGAGAGAGAGAGAGAGAGAGAGAGAGAGAGAGAGAGAGAGAGAGAGAGAGAGAGAGAGAGAGAGAGAGAGAGAGAGAGAGAGAGAGAGAGAGAGAGAGAGAGAGAGAGAGAGAGAGAGAGAGAGAGAGAGTTTTTTTTTTGTTTTTCCATCGATCAGTTTTATTTACAGCAAGTACATTTTATAAACAATAATTTTCAAAAAAATACAACAATTCAGAATTTAAATCGGAGTTTTCCATTAAATTTAAAACATATAGCTCCGTTGTGTGTCCACACAGAGTTTTCAAAATCCTGATGTGCCATTTTTTCATTTTCGAGATTTAATCTGAAGCGCAGCCTTTTGCAAAAAAGTTCATGGTACTCAGGGACCTGTTGTAAGGATCTTAATTTGTACGAGTAAGTCCTATAGATAGTACTTTTTGCTAAGTTGATTATGTAATTGGTCAACACCGACGCTTTGTCACACTTAGAGTAGTTTGGCCCAGATAGGATAGTGGAATTTGGTAGGAGACCTATAACCGACGGCTTTTTATAAATTCTCCTGTACATAATCCGAACTAGTTGCCATATTCTCTCCACCCTTGGGCATTCCAACATCATATGCAGGCTGGTGCCCCTGACGCCGTCACACCAGGGGCAATTGGGCGACGCCTGGACTCCCCACAGGTGGCGCCTAACAGGGGTCACCAACCTGTTGTGCAGAAAGCGCCAAGTGACATCCCCGTCCCCACCATCAATGGGGTATGCATACACACTGGACCAAGCAGCTTTCTCGTCAGTGAACGCTGATTGCCCACTGAGACTGAAGGCAGGGAGCAATTTCAACAAACATACTGCGTACAGCTCCTTCTTATTTTGTATGAAAGGTTTTAGTTTTGAATCTCGACCCAAGTATTCAAAGGACATTTGGCTATTATCATCTATTTCAGAAAAAATAATGTGGAAATTTGATGAAAATTTTTTAATAATTGTTTCCAGCTGTCTTGTAGAAGGCACAGAAAGATGGGTCGTTGTTAACTGATTAATAGTTTTGAAAACACCGTTTTCATCTATCAGGTCACCGATAACATTGCAGTTTATTTTCGGCCAGTTGAAATTCCGAAAAAACGTTGCAAATGGGGTGTCTTGGTAAACAGCTGAATCAGTGAGGGGTAGCGCCCGAATGTCGAGCATGCAGCTCAGAGGTTGATGAAGAACGACGTCAAGCTTTGCCCATGCCTTTAGCACTGAAGCATAAAAAGGTGTAAGGCGCTTGACTTTGAGAAGGTCAAGGGGACCCTTGGTAAGGATGGCTTGATAAGTTGGGAATTGCGGATCATATTTACTAAGAAAATAGTTCGCAAACCAAAGGCAATGACCACTGCGAGTTTTCGAGATAATTTGATTAACGTAAACCAGTCGTAGGGTCATGATGCGGCTGGGGAGGTGATAAACACCATGTCCACCCATTCTGGGTAAGTCAAAAAGATAATTGGGATGCATCCAATGGTTACCGCTCCAAGCGAAGTTTACGTACAATTGATTTATATTTTTAACGAATGTTTCGGGGGGCTCAAGGGTGGTGATTGCATGCACGAGTTTTGATCCTGATAAAATGTTGATGAGCGTCCTTCTGCCTCTGTAAGATGTGAAGTGTAGCCATCGTTTCCACCGTGTTAAACCTAATCTTATTCTTGTCTCAAGTTCAGACCAATTTTTGGATTCCCATCGTTCACTGTTTCCAAGAAAAATGCCAAGGTATTTGCCACCTTCTGAGGACCACTCACAGGGTAGGGGGGTGTCAAGTCTATTCTTCCATGGACCAACCCAGAGTCCATAGCTTTTCTGGATGTTGAGTTTGGCTCCAGACGCACACGCATATGCCATGAAAGCGGTGTGGAAAATTTTGAAGCCTGAATCATTGGTAATGAAAAGGGTTACATCATCTGCATAAGTGGAGGTCACAAGTGGGCGAACGTTAGGGGGTGGTAGTTGCAGAGCATGTGAATGCAGTCGTGCACGACACGTGTGAAGGAACGGCTCTATACATAAGGTGAACAAAGGGCCCGACAATGGGTCGCCCTGCCGCACGCCGCGAGCAAAGGGGAAAGGAGCCGTGAGGACCGAGCCGCACTTTACCAAACACCTAGCGTTATTGTAGAGTGTGGACAAAAAATGCCTAAAATTTGGGCCAAAGTTGAATGCTTCCAGGCTGTTGTATATGTAGGAATGCTCAACACTGTCAAAAGCTGCTTCTTGGTCTAGAGAGACTATGGCTAATGGTACATTTTCAAGATTTGCATATGCGATGGCATCACGAATTTTATGTATGTTGTTATAGATAGTTCGACCAGGAACACAGTAGCTTTGCTCATCGTCTACCACCTCAGCCAGGACGCTACTTAATCTGTTCGATAAGGCCCTTGCAATGATCTTATAATCAGCTGTTAGGAGAGAAATAGGCCTCCAGTTGCGAATCAACAAGGGGTCTCCCTTTTTAGGGACCAGGGTAAGGACTGCTTTTTGCATTGATTTGGGAAGTTCTCCCCACTCAAAACTGTGTGAGACTACACGCGCGAACATGGATGATATTTCAGACCAAAAAAAGCTGTAGAATTCACATGTTATTCCATCTATTCCGGGTGCCTTTCCTCTGTTAAGTTGAGAGAGAGCTACCGACAGCTCATCATTAGTGATCGGCAGTTCATTTTTGTCTCTACTTTTGTCAGATAATGTGGGAATGTTTACATAGAGGTCACCGACAGGTGAAGTTGGTCGGGACATAAAGTGTGCTTGAAAGTGGTTGTGTACTTGGATCCTAATACTTCGTTCATCTACAATTATCTCTCCTGTATCGTCACGTAGTTTGTCTAATCGTTTTCGTTCGCTCTTGTTTTTGTACATTTTGAGAAACTCTTTGGACGAAGTGTCACCCGTGAACGTCACAAGCGCTTTGTTAGATGCTTTTATTGTTGTCGCCATGCCACTGTAGCTTTTGCGTATGTCTGAGTCAATTAGTTTAAGCATCACGTTTTCATCAGCTGTCAATATGCCTTTTGACTGAATGAATGTGGCCTGTGCTTCAAGTACGTTAATGTTTGAAACCTTTGCTTGCCTTTTTGCGGCTTCGAATCTTTGTGTTGTTATTTTGATCTCTGATTTAAAATCATCCCAGACAGAGTTTGGATTGTGACACGAATGCATTACATTGGTATAATAGTGAGCTATGTTCCTAACATAAGACTGGTAATTGGGATCATGTATCATAGTATTATTAAGGCGCCAGTAGGCCATGCCTTTTACTGATTGAACATCAAGAAATTTAACACATATAGAAGCGTGGTCTGAAAAAGAAGGAATAACATCGCACGCGGTAATGCATGATTTTAGGTATCTACACAAATAAAATCTGTCCAATCTGGCGCGTGGAGCATGTTGATGTACCCCTGTGTATGTAAATCCCGGTTCGCCAGGATGCAAACTCGCCCAGGCGTCGTGGAGATCGCGCGCCGTAATCAGCGCGCTCAGGTCCATCCTGAGGGCGCTACGGGACTCCGTGCAGTTGGCACGGTCACGTGGTCTGATAGTGACGTTCCAGTCACCGCCCAGAACCAGGGCGTCGTTAGAGTCTACCGAGTCCAGGTGTCGACGGATCGCATCCATCGTGAAGCCTGCATGTGCATCACTGCACGGCATATAGACGTTGAAAATGTGACAAGTACGTCCGAGCATTTGCAAAGAGATGGATTGTGCGTGGCCAGGGAACAGAACGGTGTGTTGCGGTCGCACTTGTAAAGAGTTTAGGAAGTCTTTTTTCACAGCGATTAATGTTCCCGAGTTTTTCTGTGTCGGTGGATTAACAAAGAAAGAGAATTCTGACAACTCAACAGATTTTGGCTCACTCGCGAGGTTCGTTTCTTGCAAAAATACAATGTTCGCACGTACTCGCTTTAGGAAAACTGCTAGCATTGTCTGTTTGGCGTCTGCAACCAGTCCTCTGATATTTAAGGATACCACAACCGGAGATAACGCCATTTTGTTTTAAAGGTACTATGTCGGGGGGTTCTTCTTTTTGGGCCACTCGACGCACTCTTTTTTCACTGACTTGATAGTGCGTTCAAGTCTTCTCTTTAGGTTGTACGTTCTAGCGTGATTTGATGCGGCTGTAAGCATTTCGATGAGACCGTCAGCGTCGGTGGTGTAATCAACTGCTGCGAGCGCAGGTCGCTTTAGGCCTCGTGACTTTTTTAGGAATTCTTCAAGTTGGCTCGGAGTAATGACGTATGAGTTGTCAAGCATGGAAACCATCGTACTAATTGACGACTCATCACGCGCTATTTGTTCTTTACGAGATGTTGACGCGGAAGAGTCGTAGCTGGAATCATTTTCCGAATTGTTGTTGGCATCCGATTCTTCGTCAGCATTTGGTTTGGTTTTCTTCAAGGGAGGGTATTCCGCGGTACTAAGATGCGTCCTGTTATCATGGAGCTTTGTGGCGTCGTCTCCCAAGAGAGCCGCTTCGTCCGACACAGGGGGCAGCGTGCCGAGTTGCTTCTGATTACGTGGTTGGATTTTCATAACATGGGTGTCTTGTGTACTTTTGCCCGCGACAATATCGGCCATCGAGACTTGCAGCTTTCCAGCGGCCTGCGTCAGTGAGGGTGGTGCGTCGGTCGACGCCTTCTCGACGGTGCAGTCTCGCGCCAGATGGCCTTTCTGCTTGCATTTATAGCACGACGCGTCGTCGAGGGCCAGAAAGACTGTCCACGGAGAGTTCACGTCTATGTTTACGTTGACAAAAGCAGGGAATTGTTTTACATCCGGGATGATCATGTAAATTACACGCCTGAATGACTTTATGTGAGCCAGGTGGGGTCGTTCACAGCCGATCTGGAGTTCACGAATGGGGCCGGTTATTTTGCCGTACATGCTAAGCACCGAGGTTAATTGCTCGTTGTTTATATCGGGGAGCACATTCGATATCACGACCTTTTGTGCCCCTGAAATGTACTTGCGAATTCCGACGAACTGTCCGTTGATTGAAACGCCACCATCTTCTACTACATTTTGTGCACTTACTTGGTCCTTCAGATACACGATCACACGATTTCCCCCTATTCTGGATGCATGCGTAATTTTTTCTCCACCGACGATGTCAGCAATAGCGACTAGATAGTCTTCGAGAGGTATACCGGTGATTGATTCGCACACGACTGCATTACGCCGATCTGGCCTGTTCGACGTGTCCGTCTCGGACCGTCCAGGCATCGCAAACGGAGTTCGATTCACTTTAAACACTGTTCATGTACAAATAAAGTGAATATAAGATACGTATGAAAGACTAACACAATACCACATGAGATCGTAATACCGCAAAGAACTGATTTGCAAACGAAACGTTGATTGGGTTCAGAATCGCGGAGCACGATGTGAAACACGTCTATCCTGCTCGAGCGCTCGAGAGAGAGAGAGAGAGAGAGAGAGAGAGAGAGAGAGAGAGAGAGAGAGAGAGAGAGAGAGAGAGAGAGAGAGAGAGAGAGAGAGAGAGAGAGAGAGAGAGAGAGAGAGAGAGAGAGAGAGAGAGAGAGAGAGAGAGAGAGAGAGAGAGAGAGAGAGAGAGAGAGAGAGAGAGAGAGAGAGAGAGAGAGAGAGAGAGAGAGAGAGAGAGAGAGAGAGAGAGAGAGAGAGAGAGAGAGAGAGA